>JAPJBO010000549.1:0-152686 GCA_030068145.1 Diplonema papillatum
AAAAGCCCGGAATTTCAAGCGAACCGCCTAAGGGCCGGAAGAACGCTGCACCCGAGAGCACCCGCAGCACTTCAATCTGAGCCCGGATCTAAACCCGCACTGTCACTCCCCGGGTTTCCAAGGGTTTGCGCGCGCTTCTGCCACTCGCACACGTCGTTGTCGGATGAGGGGAAAAGAGGAAACAGAACGATTTACGGGGCATGCTTGTCCTGCTTCTTGACAGGCGGTATAGGCTAGCTGTGGTGGACGCCGCAGATTCTTTTGTCGTTGGCATAATCCCCTGGCTATATTCTTCCACGGGGCTTCGCTTTGAAAGCTGTTGCTATTTCGAAAGAGGGGAAGTCGGTCCCATCTTGAGCTGCCTTCAATTCCACTACCGGAATAGTAGGCAGTCGAAATAAAGAGCTCGTCACTCGCAGAACTGCGGCTGACACAAATGCTTGATCGGTTTTACACTTGGCTGAACTCAGGACCCAGTAAGTAAAAATGCTACGGTTTGCGGTGACGAGCTCCTCATTTCCTCCAACATTTTCGTGTTTGGTATAAAAGAAAAGCTCGAAAGGTGTTAATGTCCCTCCTTAAAGTGGTCCAGCTGTTGTTTGAGGGCGTCAGCTACGTGAAGCAGACAGCCCTCGCACTACTACGCTGCAGTGGAGAGTTTTTCAAGGATTGTTCGCGCAAGAAAATAAACGAGGACGTGTACAAGAGAGGAAGAAGAGGCAAGAAGTACATTACATTAACAGATCGCCAAGTCTGGTAGGGCAGTGCTTGGTGTCGTGCTACGTCTGACCGTGAATAAGGGTTCTTTGGGATCTTCTCAGGGATGAGAAAAGTCTCGCTCGGATCTTGTTCTTAGAACAGTAGTTGCCCGCCAACGGGAGGCTCCGGTAGAGTTTTTCAAGGGTTTCAACGTGTCAGCGAGTATCTTTCTAGTCATACATTTGGCCAAACGGTGACATCCTCAGCATTGCTGTGGTCTGGATATCCACACTTTGCATGGACATTGATCCAGACACAAAGAATTAGAGCCGGTGGTGGTGCGTTGGTTGACGTGATGAAAGTGTTACGCAGAATGCTGTTGGTGCGGAGTGGCTGGCCTCGTTTTTTGCTTTTGCACCATCATGAAGTAAAGAAGGTTTCCCTGGACCGGGAAGAAGCCTCGCTGGAAGTATCTACCGGCTGCACGTCGACATCGGCATCTTCCTTCTTTGTAGGCAACACGTTGTCCGCGAGTGCAGTCCGCCCCCTCTGCAGCCTTTCTTCACGAGCCGTCAGCTCGTCGAACGACTTCCGCAGCGCTTTTCGCGCGGCGCCTGGATCGGCATAACGCGAAAGGTACAGATGCTTGGTGTGGCTCTCCCCCAGGACTTCTTGAAGGGTAATTGGCCGTGCGGGTGGCTGGACTGCCTTGCGGGGAGGACTCGCGTAGTCGTCAAAACGCTGGGTGGCAGGAAGAGGAAGTGGGTAAAGGGGTTGATTGCGCGCGCGTTCAAACGTGGAAGAAAGCGCACTGACGGGGACGGACAGCAGCTTCCGGTACCGGACTTGCGCCACCATATCAGACAGAGCCACCGGCAATCGCGCCCCCCGCATGAGCAGTAAGAACTCGGTGAAGTCAATCTGCGTTTCCCGTAGCTCCGGCAGATCGTTTTCCCAGCCTCGGAACGAGTCGGTGGTTCTCGAGAGCAGAGGGGTGGATCTGGCCATGTCTGACGGGTGCAACCTCTCTTGCGGCGAGCACGCAATCAGGACGACTTCTCGCGCTTCCCTTTCGGCGCCTTTCGGGCACACTGCCCGAACCAGGTCGCCGAGGGCGTGTTTGTTCAGGAACCCCTGGTCTTCGCCCAGGCCGTACGCGAAGATCTCCTGATACATGGCCAGGGAAGCTGCGCCGCCTGCGAGCTGGAGGACGAGGGCTTCTTGGTCGATGCCGGCGCCCGAAGGCCGGTCTGCGTGCATCAGGAACCGCCGCCGCCGGGCGAGCTTCAAGCGCTTGTACATAGCAGTCACGCAGCGCTGCCTGGTGCCCGCGTTCATCCGGATCGTCCCGGTCCTGACTGCAGCCCGAAAGTCTTCCCGCGACACCGCCGCGCCGCCGCTGCTGCCGCCGCCGGCGCCCAGCAGCAGCGGGTCCGCCTTCGACAGCAGCTCCCGCGCGTCGCTGAGTGACAGGCTCGAATTTATGCCGCGCAGCGCCTCCTGCGCCGCATCCAGCCGAAGCTTGCCGCTGCTGTCGTCGTCGAGGAGGTCGTACAGCAGGTCGGCGTCATTCTGCATTTGGTGTCCCTTCCCTTCTTCCTGCAGAGCCGAAATGGGTGGTAAAGAGCTGCCCAGCTAGAGCTGATGGACATGACAGAGAGCTGCAGAGCTCACAGCAACTCTTGGAACCCGGCTTGGACACAGCCAGAATACAAGCGTAGCCTTTTTTATTGATAGCCAAGTCCTTGCAGCAGCTTTTGACGGAAGAACCTTTTGTAACCACGCTGTTTACAAGCTCGGGGCTGTGTCTCGCAGCGCTTTCTACGCTGCCGGTCGACAGCTTGAGGTCGGGCATGCTTGCCACTTTCGCTGCCAAAAGGGTCGGTCGCGGAGACTTTGGAGCGGTGAAATGTACACTTATTTTGAAGAGTAGTGTGTTGGACAGCGGTTCCCCCTGGAAGATGCCGTCACGGAAACGCCCTGGCGACACTTGCAACCGTCACGGGTTGCAGCACGCCGTCGTTTCCAACAACACGCCACCGTGGCGCTCGTGCTGCCGCCCAGCAGGGGGCCAGTTATCTCGCGAGCTGTAAGGACTGTACGCAGAGCGGGCAAGAAAGGCAAAGAAAGGTCGTAAAAGCTTCGCTGAACCCCCGAACGGAGGGCAATCAGCCGACACTGGAACTGCGGTGCTGCGCACGAGCCGCAGCCGCAAACGGGACCGTCGACTGGTACAGACTGTCAACTGAGAAGGTCGGATTTTGGCGCCTGCTCTGTTTCATAAGTGCAGGGAGCCTGCCCAGGTATCAGCTACTACCCACCGCATTCTGACAAACGCATTAGTGTGCCCCCGTCAGCGACTCAGTCTCGGCGGCTTCACACAGCGATGAAGCACTGTTACCTGCTGCAGTTTGCTTCCGGCAAAAGTCACCTGCCGGCGAACTTGGCGACACAGAGGGCGCAAGCCGGTTGGTAACCTAGGTTGCAGCTCTTGTGAGGCAGACGCATATTCGGGGCAGCAAACTCAGCAACAACACGAGCAAGGATTGAAACCGTTGTCTCCACTTCTTCTAAGCTCGAAATATTGCTAGACTGTTTCGACCGTTTCTTATCGCAAGAGCAATCTCTAAAGAAAAAACACAATCAAAGTTTCGGGCAGTTGTTTCAGCGCATCCCGAAGGAGCTGTCATCAAAACATCCATCCTGATCCAGGCACTGTCGTATACCACTCTTTCGTATTTGACGGTTCCGGTTTCTTACAAAGTGCCTCGTGAGGCGCGCCTACCGCGGGTACATGTGCATGCAAGATCAGCACTCTTTAGAACACTGCCATTGTGCACGGATCTGTTTGTGGGCAGTCAGACAGCGCGTTAGCCCTACGGTCAAATAGAATGTTCTGTGCGCAATTATTGCGGGTAAGACAGATGGCCTTGGTCAACAGAAGGCAGCAGCAGGCGCAACACCAGGATCTGAAGCAGGCAGCACGCGACCAGATGATCAGACTGTCGTTTCCATCTTGTCTTCTTCCGTGTCCGAGAGTTCTTCGATCCGCCGCTGGGTGTATTGCTGTTGGTTGTCCAAGAACTGGTAGTAGTAGCGCAAGGGGTCCGCCGGGTATGCAGGGGGCGGGTCTGAGGCCATGCGAGCCGCTTCTGCTTGATCAATCTTCTTCTCCTCGTCGATGAAGTGCCTTGTGAGGCGCGCCCATTGCGGGTACATGTAGATGTAGAATTGCAAGTCATCGGGGTCGAGCCGAAGGTAGATCTGCAAGTCTTTCCGGCAGTGCCGCATGATATACCGCAGCTGCGTGCGCGTGTGGATGGGGTTGAAAGGCGACCGGAAGACTTCTTCCCAGAGGTCTGAGAACGTGATCGGCTGCAGCTGGTAGATGATCTTCATGACCCACCCGCGCTCGGTCAAGCAGCGGGAGTCCTTCACGGCGGGTCCTTCTGGCTGCACCATGACGACAGACCATTTCTTTCCCGGCCCAAACGGCCGTGGCCGCTTATCCAGACGGTACGGACCGCCCACAGGCAGCTTCAGCACCGTCCGCCGGAGCATCGCCTCGTTTGATTTCTTCTTTTTTGATCCTGATAAGTTGTCAGAACTGTGAAAAAGAACTGGCTAACGAGAGCTTTGGCTAATTTAGTCGACGTGTGCCTGTGCCTGCGCCTGCAGAACGATGTGAACGTAGTGTATGCCGCTTGTGACAAGCAACGTGTACACGACTGCAAACTGGCAGTGATGATTTCTTCATCGAAGAGCAAAAGAAAGCACGCAGACATAACGTTTCCAACAGGCAAGTCAAGGAAATCCAAGGAGTCAAAAGAACGAGAACAGAAAAGAAGAAACGCCACCATCAAACCTAACAAAGTGACTGTGTCAGGCGCTCGAGGTGCGCTGAGGTTAGTTCGCTCAATAACTGACTGCGCTCACGATGGAACCCCACATTGAACACGGTGTGTGCTCCAGCATCAGGACGAGAGAAAAGTGCAGCCCGACCAAATGTCAGATTGTGGTTCAAGCGCGGCTAAACGGCGGAAGTAAGTATGACTTCGGTAGACAATGCCGGGTTTCATATTAGTGACACGCATAAATAAACGAACGAGGCTACACCGAGATACCTTATTCAGTGGGAAATTCAGTGCGACTTTCCCGACCGGAATTTTACGTATGCTTCACACCCGGATTGACACAAGGTTGACGGGTCCGCGCATAGTTGACTCTCCCACCTGATGCTAGAGCTCACTGTGAGTCAGATGTGTGATACCGCAGTTTTTTTCTGTTGCTTTCCAGTGAGTTTTCTGTGCGTAGCACCAGGCAGACCAGCAGGGAGGTTGGGCTAGTTGAAGATGAGGAAAAGGGAACGCTTGCTGAGAGGACTGTGTGTCTGGTCGTGAGAGAGCACAATGGCCCGTGGGTATGGTCGCAGAGGTAGGTGAACACCAGCTAACTCCGCACATCCCTTTGCTGTAAACCAGGATCGGGCCATGCTGCGTCTTCTAGGATTGACGCATCTGCGGCTTCTGGGTTTGTTATGCCTCCTCAGTTCGCGTTTCATGACGGGTAATAGAAGACCGCTGTGTCGCTGTGCATGACACAGGGCTAGCACTTACCACATCACGCCGAAGAGGGCAAGACAGTGCGAAGACGCCGACCCTTACCCTCAACCGAATAATGAAGTCGTTTCTCAAAACTGAAGGGTTCCATTTCCGTTGTTCCTGTCTTCTCTGTCTTCATCGTCCAAGTCTCCGATACGACGAACCCTCGGATTGCTGGGTCCACCTGGTCTCTGGGGTTGCGTTGCTGCGGCCGCAGGAGCATCCGTGCCAAGCTCAGGCGGAGGCGTTGCCACGGTGCTCGTGAAATATGACGATGGGCTCAGCCACGACGCAGCGTACGAGAACCACGATCCGGACGGCGACGCTTCAGCCTGTGTGATTGCGGGAGTGCTTTCAACGTGTTGCAGAGTCATAACGAAGTCATCATTCATTCTCGCTATGGTCCTGACTTTTGGCATCATGTTCGTGACTTCCTGCTGTCCTGGTGCCTGCTATCATGGTCATTCACTTTCGGACAAAGACTAAAGCTTCCGTGCCCGTGGCCATCACACCATTTGCCCCACGGAGTTTGATGCTGTTCGTTTGGCGCCTGCGGTGCCACATAGATGGTAAGACTGATACTTCCCTCGGCTTTCTTTCCTGCTTACCTGTGACAGTACGGTAAACATCCCACGTAAGTGTTGTACAAAGCTGCGTTGAGGGGGGTACACAAATTTGCAGCTACAATGACATGGTTTGGCCATAAAGTTGTTGTCGACAACTTATGGTTGAGGTAAGTGCCATGAAGGCAGGCGATCACTTGTTAAGCAGCGGCTGCCTCAACTTAAAAAAAGGGCACCCCCTCCCCGCATACGTGCTCCCCTACAGGAACGAGGATCAGAGTCCCGGAGGGCACGAGCCCGACGTCCTTCAGGGTCAAGCCTTCTTCGGACGAGTCGAACTTCCGCTTGGGCACGTTGGTGGCGAAGGCGTAGCGCCCGGTCTCGTAGATGGTGAGCTCGGTGCGCACGTCGTCGAGCGTTTGCTCCGGGGTGAAGGTCTTCCGGATGTTCTCGCCGCTCAGCAGCCGGATGGACAGGCGGCTGGTGCCCGCCGTCGCCCGCGAAGAGACCGGCGCGTGCGGCGCGGGGACGGGTGCGGGGGGTCCAGGGACAGCGGCTTGGGTTTGGGGTTTGGGCTGAGGCTTCGGTCTCGAATGGACGGCGGGCGCCGGCTCGGAGTCCGTCGCTTCCGCAGTGCGAGGCTGCCTGGGTTTGAACCGGTTTTTTGCTGCGAGCTCCTTCGCGTCGTTTCTGCGGTCCTCTTCTTCGCGGCGCCTGCGCTCCTTTTCGACCTTCTCCATCATCACCCTCCTCCGCTCGTCGCGCTCCTTCACGATCCCTTCGTTGCTCGACATCTTCTCCACTGGAGCGGCCTTCCCCTGCACACTCGCGCCGGCCGCCGGGCGGCTGTCGGCGGCGTCGCCCCAGTCGATCTTCACCGTCTCCGCCGTCATCCGGTTCAAAAACCCGCGAACTTTTTCCAGGTCGGCACCCTTGACCTCCCACTTCATCTTCCCGTTCGCGTATCCTTGGAAGGTCGGCAGGGCCGTGACGCCGTGCGCAGACGCCTCCGGCTTCAGGTGGTCGGAGTTGGCCTTCAGGAACACGACCTTCCCGGCGAAGTCCGAAGCGAGCGCCGCGTACGCCGGAGCGACGGCTCTGCACGGCCCGCACCAGTCTGCGTACCAGTCGATGACGACGGGCGTCGAGTGGCTGGCGGTCGCGATGTAGCTGTCGAGCTCAGCGGCGGTGGAGACCTCGACCGGAGCTGCGGCGGCGGTTTGCGGGGCGGATCCGCTGGCGTGGGCGGCGGCGGCGCGCTGCTGCTGGGCGGGGAAGGTGGGTGCCGCGTCGTGCGGGTTCGGGACGGTGCGGAGCAGGTCGAGGATCCTCGCCTCGTCCATGTCGTCCTCGCCGAGCTTGCCGGCTACGCGGCCGCCGGGCCCGACGAGCAGGCAGCAGGGGCACGTGGCATCGGGGAACATGTCGACGAAATTCGAGGTGTCCGTCTCGCCGGCGCGCAGCCGCAGCGCCTTCACCGGCAGCGCGCCGACCGCCGCGCGCGCCGCCGCAGACTCGAGCAGGTCGCCCATGCCCTCCTTCGGAAGCAGCAGCACCAGCATGAACTGCCCCTGCGTGCTCACGGCCGCCACCGCCTCAGTCACGGAGCACTTGAATATCGATTCGTTGCTTGCCATTTTTAAGACTTTCTGGTGTGTTTGGGGTGTCTGTGTGTGGGTGTGTTGAACGTTGTATCAATGCGCGGATACCACCCCGCACGAAGAATGAAGCTCGATAAAACGAGACCATCCTCCGTGAGGAACGCTCGGCGCAATTTGTTCGTCCCATAAAAAAACCATTAGCTGAGAACATGCCACACACAAGACTACTGATAACTGGAAAAGGGGCCCTAAACGGGACCATTTAAGGTCTTGTAATTTGGTCGATGTCGGCGGGCAAGTATGGCGTCGGGTAATGATTGAGAAACATACGTTGAGCAACTCCGGCAGGTGGTTCCCTTCAACCTGACCTAGCCCAGTCTTCTCAAGACATTGAATGTGATTAACCGCAGGGAAAGCGAACCAGGAGGAAGCAAACCCGGTCTCTCGCCCAACAACGCGTTGGGCGAGAGAACTAATACCGATGAGGTTCGACACTGTTCCAGGCGCACAGGCGTGAGACACCCGCATCGGCGTCGGTCTCATTAAAAGCCCTGTGCCCCAGTGCGCTTCTCCATGACCAGTAGTGTTAAAGCAACCCGCCGCCATATGGCATACTGCTGGCCGTTCCTCTCGGTGAACGCGCAGGAAAAGCACAGGTTGGGAAACTACGAAGCATACGCACACCAAAAGCCTTGCGGGCAGGCAACTCTTTCCTGAGACAGAAAACAAGTGAAAAAGGGAAACAAAAGCGGCGGCAAAAACAAGAATCACAAGAAAAAGACAGGCGCTTCGTTTTGTTTGTGCGTGCCGGTTGATCGTTTTCCCACTTGTATTTACCCTGTGTGTATTCAGGTAAGGAATTCTGATCAACCACCAAAACACGCTGCCTACGTCTTTTTAGCCTGCACAATACATTGAAGGGCAACCCACAAGATTGTTAGTACTAAAAAAAGGAAGCTGCAGTTGAATTATGCTGCATTCTTCTTTCTACCCCGAGCTGTAGAGGGCTTTAGGGTGATATTTCGGCAACGTGTACGATAGTAGCACAAGCTGAGAGTAACGGCGAGTATCCATATAGCCGTAACGACGGTTGGCTCTACAGTAAGGTGCCGTCGTCAGGTTCCAGGCATTCTTGGCATTGGGAATGTCCGACACTTCTCTCGTGTCCGTATGCTGCTTTTAAGGGTGTCGTGTGTTTTGTTAGACGATACCTTGGTTCACGTACTGCAGGGAAACCGTCGGCTTGATCTCTTAGACTTACAAATACCAGTGGGAAGGGTATTCGTCCAAGCCCACTGAGCTCTCAACGCGCAAAAACTGCACCCGCGTTGCGGCCGAGAAGCAGACATGTATTGAGGTGGTCTTTGTACTGCCGTAAATCAAAAAGAAAGAAGGGGGAAAAAGATGCAAGGCTGCGCGGGAGAGCAAGAGAAAAAAACCCTGTAGACCAGTCACAGAGCTGTCGGTCGACACGCTGCAATATTGACCGGCCACTGACCGTAGTACTTGCTTGTGACTGCCAATGACCCGATCAACCTGTGACCAGTGAATGACCGTAAATGCTGCGGTCAACAACGAGATGGGCTGATCAATGACCGGTCTTTCTTCTTGAATCCATGGCAGCGACACTGCTCCGGAGAGGGCTTTACCTTGAGGAAAAGGTTCGTGGCCATCGCCCGCTGCAAGAAGAGTGGCACCCTTGGTCATCGGGCTTTTGTGTGTGCAGCCCCCTGCACAAACCAACAACCCAAAAACAAAGAGCAGAATGTTGCATTCGTAGGAGCAGAGGAGAACGGGCGGGGCGCCGTGAACAAGAGAGCCTGAGAGAGCATGTGTGCCGCCCATACTGTGGGGGCAGGCGCCTGGTCTCGCAGGTAAAGCGGCAGGCGTGCCTTAGCAGCTACGCACGCACCGCTTCGCATCAACCGTGAAACCCGGTCGGCCGACATCGTACTGCCATTGCCACGTGCAATAACACGACATCCCGACGTGGCGTCTGCAAATCGCAAGGAAGTGCTCCGAACGAAGCCACTTGCTCTCCACCCAGGCACACGAAGTGATCGCGTTTTCGGCATTGAACGCAGTGCGCATCGGAGTACCGCAGCCTGGCTACCGGATGAACACTTCTCTCGGGTCCCTCAATTGTGCACTGCATGCTGCTATACTATGCCTGGGGAGGGGTATTTACGCACACGACGAGTGCCGACGGGGCGATCGCAGGGGCTGCGTGATGGCGGCGAAGGAGTCGAGCACCAGGCAGAACGGGTGGTCCGGATCCGCTTTGACGGCCTTCATGAACTCTTTGATGTCGACGCTGCCGTCTTTGTCGGTGTCGGACGCCTTGAAGGCGCGGGTCAGGTGGTCGGCGATGACGCGCCACCTCTCCTCCGGCAGCGAGGACTTGCCCTCCACCTGCGACTTCGCCTGGAAGTAGTGGCGGAAGAAATCGAGGAATTCGGCCTGCGACAGCTTCCCGTCCCCGTTCTTGTCGAGGCCCTTGAACGCGAACGAGATCTTGTCCTCCTCCGATCCCTCCATGATCACGTGGAGTCCGGCAGACAGCTCTCCGAGCTTCACCTTACCAGTGTGTGCATGGTCGAAGGCGTTGAAAACCTGTGATGGAATTTGGGTGACTACGTGTCTGGTTCTGATTCTGATTCTTCTAGTTTTTTGACTATTTTTGCGACCACCACGGATCGCACGACAATCACGCGCCAACTCAGACTTCCTGTCGAACGGAGCAATGGACGAGGCTGTGCAGACGCCGTACCCGGTTGCAGAAGTGAACGTCAAGATGCTGACGTCGCTTTGAAGGGAAACATGTCTGCTAAAAAAACGACCTGCGAACGGCAGGCATTCGAAGCCGTCATGCGAGCGTACGAGACCACCGCTCACGTGAAAGCATGTGACATAGCTAATGACATGGCATGAGATCGCACGTGACACGTTACATGATATGACCCGGCATAGTATGCTAGAATAACTGCTGGTTGGGCAACACGACGGTATAGTGTTTCACGATGCATTTGACACCGGTGCACAAAAACCCTCACAGACGCCAGCTGTTGATTTGCCGTGCCGAAAAGAGTTGTTCCCGCAGCTGCTGCAAAGAAGACGAGCAAGAAGGATACCTCGAACAGCTGCGCGTGTTGCTCTTCAAGCGGCAGGTGCCCCTCGCCGCTGTGTGTGACGGTCGCGTCCACTGTGCTCACGAAGGCATCTCGCGAGAGTTCACCCTTCGAGTCGGCCTCCTTGGCGAGGCAGTAAAGCAAGTACTCCAGGCCGTCTTGGTGTGTGTGCGCAACGTCGGGCTTCGCCTTGCTGTATGCCCTGTACGATTATTTATTTGTGAATCCTACACCCAACGCGCGTTGCGAAACTAGATACGAGCTTGACACTCGCACAACCGCAGCTGATACAAAACTAATGATGATGATGCGAAAGGAAAGTTGTTTTCGTTGAACGCAGTGCCTGTAAAGCTGGACTCAGGACGCACGTGCCACGGTTTGCACGCGACAGGCTTCTCATTTCCTCGAACATTCCATGCTTGGTAAAAAAAACAAATCCGTTCGGGTGGTTCAACCCAACCAGCTGTCGAATTTGAAAAGAACGATCGACAAACCTCTTGCGAGCGTGCGCCGTCGGGTTGGACATCCCTTCTGAGACGCAGCTAGTGGGAGAAATAAGACTCCGGTGCCCCCACCCCTTGCTTTTTACTTGCGGCTGCTTTGGCGCCTGTTCCTGCAGATGCTATATTTGTGTCTAGGTTTTCGTACGTCTGCTTAACCATGGTCAAGTGCGCAAATGGTGTCAGCCGAAGCTGGTGAAGCTTCGACACCGCCAACGTGAAAGATCACAAGACTCGGTACGACATAAGCAAGCATGCTCTTGTGCAAGATAGACAGATTGTGCACTCACTTCAAATTCTCCTAAGTTCCGTTCCGCCAGCGACGACAAATTGTCGCACTGCAAATCGCCACAGCTTCCTGCGTCTCGCCACGAAAGCCCACGTTCTCACCTTTCAGTTGCGGTTGCGTCATGCTCCGGGCGCTAGCACCCGGCATTGTGAACTGCGCCTCGTAGCTGTTGGGTGGTATTGACGAGGGGCTCCACCGGACACTCACTGTTGTTCGTTGTGGTGTTCGTGGAGAGTCAGCAAGCCAATGACTACTACACGATGCAGAATGCCACAAAAATCACCCACCAGCAGCACACGCTCTCTCGCGGTCGACGAAATAATGAAGTCAGACTCGCACTCGACCTTCTGATACTCAGATCCTCAGTTCAAACGGCTAAAGAGCACCAGAAGAAATCATTGTGCGCAGCCTCAGGGCAATGGCCTCTGGCCGGTGCTTTGCAAAGGAAAAAAGCTAAGATGAAGCGAGCGGGGCCGGCGAGGGCCGTACTTCTTCCTGGTCCCGAGTGTTTGCGGAAGCAGCAGAGCTAGAACGAATTAGGATCAGGGTCGCTCTGAGACCACCCGACGGTTCTTTCTTTGTTCCTTGACTTGACCCGTCCAGTGTTTCCCTCGAGTCGAATTTGTTTTCTGTCGGCTGATAAGAGAAACACTGACGTTAAGGGGAAGTCGGCAAACTGGACAGTTCACAGACCATCAGGCCGGACTAATTCATTCTCTCCTCCGCCGAATGGAGCGGCAGCTGGATCCGGCCGGGGCCACTTGCAGCAGCTATGGTAGCTGATCATCCGAAATACACTCCAGTCCGTAATTAATCAATTTCTAATTCGTGAAGACCGCCAAATCCGTGAAAGAAAAATAATTCCTTCACGAAACAGAAATTCGCTAAATTCAGCTGCATGATTTACAGGGCCACGTCCCCCCGACCTCTTTGCGCTAGCAGGTGTCAGGCAGCAGACTCCAGCAGAATAAATAAACAAAATCCAGAAGCGCCCGTCTGAAAAACAATTAATTCCTTCACGAAATAACTCTTCACAAAATACAATTCCACAAGATATTACTTACTACAAATTACGGACTGGAGTGTACCCAAGATTTCTGCCAAAGCAGTGGTCCCTGACCTTGCCGCAACTCAAATGTGCATATGTGGGCTTGACTTCGTGCGGGGTGCAAAAAAGTGCCTTCGGCTCGTGGCCTCGGCAACAGTTGAAAAGAGACCGCTGCTGGCGCTGCTTCTCCGAGAGCTGTTGTTCTGGAGTCTCTTATTCTTGAGCTTCTTCGCTGGGGGCGCCGTGAGAGGCACCCTGGATCACCCTGGAACGAGACCGCTTAATCGGCGGCACCGGGGGGGAAGGGGTCAGGGAAAGCCGGGCGGGTCATGTTCAGTAGGCGGCTCCGGAGTGCATGCGACGAGCCCTGGGCGCTGATGTTGCGCTCTTTGCACATGGCCTGCAGCATCCGGTGGGAGCAGCGGCCGAGGTATCGAGCCCGTTGGCCATAACGACGCCCCCGGCACAGCCGCTGCCTTTCGTACAGCTGCTGGCGCTGCTTCTCCGAGTGCTGTGTGTTCTAGAGTCTCTTCCTTTTGAGCTTCTTCGCTGGGGGCGCCGCGTGCGAGGCGCCCTTGGAACGAGACCGCTTGGTCGGCGGCACCGGGGAAGGGGTCAGGGAGAGCCGGGCGGGGGTCGTCATGTCCAGCAGGCGGCAGCGGAGCGCGTGCGACGAGCCCTGGGCGCTGATGTTGCGCTCTTTGCACATGGCCTGCAGCATCCGGTGGGAGCAGCGACCGAGGTATTCCTCGGACGCCGGCGCCTCGAGCCCGTTGGCCGGAGCGACGCCGCCGGCGCCGCCGCCGCCGTTCGCTGCCCACGCGGCCTCGTGGTGCAGCTCCTTCCGAAGCTGGGCGGCCAGGTACATCTGGCTTTGGTAGCTGATCACCCGCTGGACCTGCGCGAACGAATACCGCTTCGCCGCGGAGTTCGCCTCCTCCGACTCAGACGACTTCTCCAAGAGCAGCGCCCAGTCTATCCCCAGGTCCTGATCCCCGTTCGGCAGGAGCCACGGCCGCAGCGGCCGCTCCCCCAGCGCCCTCCCGGAGCACTCGAGCGAGCAGAGGTCGACGTTGCAGATCCGGCACCGCAGGAACCACCCTTGGAAGTTTTCTTTCGGGCAGAAGTCGCAGCTGTGCCATTGGTACCCGCTCTGGCCGAGCTCCCACTCGCCCCCGGAGTGCACCCACGACATTTTATGCCCGCGCCTGCAGGTGCCGATGGCGGGCTTGTCGGGAGGCAAGCTGCGCTGCCTCGGCGAAGGGGGGTCGTTCCGCTTGACGGAGCGGTGGACTTTCACGCCGTTCGTCGTCGAAACGCCCGGCGCGGCGCAGGGCGGGTTGTCGGAGGGGTACGCTTCGATTTGCCACGGCTCGACGTCTATCAGGATCCGGCGGGTGGGCTTCGGTTTTCGGTCGGTGGTGGAGTCTATCGAGGAGTCGGACATCTCCTCACGCTCAACGGCGGACGCCGGGTACGACAAACGAGCCCGCTTTTGCGCCGACGACAACGCTGGGCAGAGGAACAGGATCGAAAGCCGGAAGCTGGATTGCGACACGGGAAAGGGGACAGAAGTCAACGGGGCGGTATTCACGCTCGATTTCCCGCTGGCTGTTGGGTGGAAGGGCAGCTCGCTCGGCGCCTTCGACTGGCCGTGCATCACGGATGACACGACCCCGAACGTGTTTTCGGGCACCACCAGGGGTTCTTCCCCTCTATCATCGACGAGCTGCGATGCCCGCTTCCGTTTCAGCGAGCCTTCCGACCCGTTCCCCAGCCAGTCCTCCCCAGAGGAGGCCAGACCCTTTTGCACCCCGACCTTCCCCTTTACCCAGACGTCGAGCGGTACTACGCTTCGCACCCGCGTACACACTCTTTTGCTGACCAGAACCTCGACGTCTTTCTCTTCTCCAACACTCGCATCTTCTTCCCCTGGTTGCAGGTACTCCGTCACGACCTGCAACTGCCAAGAGTACAACTTCACAACAACCCACTTGCACCGTCCCTTCCGCAAGATCGAAGGGTTCTCGGGCGACCGCATGCCGGACACAGGTAACGGGAGGCGTACCCTGACCGCCTGCTTCCCAGCTCTCGCAGCCCGTGCGTCGTTCGCGACGACGAGGACGAAGGTGCCGGCGGGCAGCGTCAGAGCGCTGCTCCCGCCGTCGCCGACGGCGGCATCGTTGCCGGAGGGCAAGGTCACGGGGAACCGCAGAACGGCGGCTTCTCCGGCCGGCAACTTCGGCGCAGACTTCGTGACGCGGACGTGCGCTGTTTCTACCAAGAAAAGGAGGTGTCCCAAAGCTGCGAGCTTCACCACGACACAGGGCGGGCGCCTGTGTAGTATTTTTAGTAATTTTTTGAGCTTGTATTGTAGTGACACACTGTAGTGACTACACTTTAGTGCGCGACACTCTCTACTGGGTGGCACACTGTGTAGTCAATCGCACCGCACAGCAATTGGCACACTCTAGTGCGTGACACTCTCTACTGGGCACAGACTGACTAAAGAAAGCTATACCTGCTGTCCAGCCGGCGAACGACGACACCCTCCCAACCCGGAGCTATCTCGACGTCCGGAACGAGGGTGCGGTCGGTGGTCAGCAGCGCCGCCTGCGGCTGGATGGTGGTCAGTCCCTCAACCTCGCATCCAGCGAAGATTTCGCTGCGGCTCGGCTGGAGCGCCGACGCGGAGATGCCCGCGTTGTCCTTCGCGTCGTGCACGGGCGCGCGTACGGGGGAGACCGAGGAGCTCACCGACGTCAAGTCACGAGACAGCGGCGGCGACACCTCTTCGACGCCGTCCCTCTCGAGCGAGGCCTGCAGGGTGGCCTTGCCGTTCGTCGCCTTCGAGCTGACGCGCGAGATCTGGTCCTTTTTGGCGTCGCCTCTTGGCTTCGCGTCCTTCTTGTCGCCGTCCTTCAGCGCGTCGAAGAACGCGTCTGGCACTCGGGGCGGCGGCGAGGCGTCGGGGTCCGCCCGTTCTACTTTTACCTTCGGTGGCTCCTTCTTGACGGAGTCGATCTCCTGCACGGTGCTACTGGACGAGATGGACGGTGGCCTGGCCAGGGCGGTGGAGTCGGGCTCTTGCTTGACCGACACTTTGCCGCCGGGGTCACCGGGCGGCTGCTCGAGCGCGCGGGACGGAGTCGTGGCCGGCGGCGGCGTCGAGGAGCGCAGGCGGCCCTTCTTCTTCGAAGGGTGCGTTTCGGTCAGAATCTGCAGCTTCTCCCGCAGGATGCTCTGCTGCTCGTGCAGCTGCTGCTGCTGCTGGAGGGTCTTCGGCGTGACGGACCGAGGCGACGTATCGCCGGCGGTCGCAGCACGGGGCGAGTCCTGCTTGAAAGAGTAGGTGCAAGAGACTACAAGATGGGAGAATTTCAGGTATGGACTTCTGATCAACCATCAAAACACGCTGCCCTACGTCTTTTAAGCCTGCACAATACATTGAAGGGCAACCCGCAAGATTGTTAGTAGTACCAAGAAAAACTGGAAAAGGGCGTTCCTCTCATTAAAATGGCCACACCTCCGACACGATGCCAGTCAGCAACTTCAAGACCTGATCAGCCACTTCTAGATGCTCAAGCTGTTGTGGATTGATTTGGTTTCGACAAATAACACATAACACGTGCACAAAGACAGACGGGCGCGGTCGTTGAAGAAGTAGTGGCCCCGCTGACTCCGGTAGTAATGTGGGAGAACCGTGCCAGTTTGCAAATCCTTCTGCTTCCTTTTGCAACTGGCAGCATGAAGTATTTCCTAGAGAGCAGTACATGTACAGTACAAGGAAACAAAGCTTCACACCTCGCTCGACAGGTCCGACGCCGCCGTCGCGTTGTCCGCGCGACCGCAGCTCTCCTCCTCCTTGACGGTCAGCAGCTGCGGCGACCGCTGCTGCAGCTTTTGGGCCGCGTCGGCCGGCTGCGGCGAGGCGGCGATGACGATCGTCTGCGGGTGGCCGCCCGCGGCGCCTTGCGGCTGCTGCGGCGGCGGCTGCTGCTGCTGGAAGGCGAGGCCGCCGGCCGCTGCGCGCTGCTGGGCCTGGTGGTCGGAGCCCGCGCCCGGACCCGGCGGCGCGCTGGGGAACAGGCGGGCCTGCGGCGACAGCTTCTGCGGCTGCGGCCGGAGGAACGCGGACGGCAGCAGAGCCGACGAGGCGCCGGACAACGCGTTCGACCCGCCGGCGCTCCGGCCTACGGTGCGGTCGCTGAGGCGTCCGTGGACGGGGTGGGCGGGGGGGGGCAGGTCGATGGTGCCCGGGACGCTGTCTGAGAAGGTGACGCGGAGCCTGCCGGCGGTGCCGCTGGGCGCGGCGCTCGCCGAGGCGGCGGCGCTCGCGTCGACTGCGACCAGCTCCTTGTTCTCGAGGTCCATCGAAGCTTCGCTGGTGGGGGTGTCGATGCCGACGGGAACAGCCCCGCGGGCGTAGTGCCTCGCCTCGACGTCCGGCAGTGATCCTGGGCTTGCCGCGGCGAGCGTGGTGCTCGCGGGGTAAACCGCGGGCGGCGGGTCCAGCTGGTGTTGCTGTTGATGATGCTGCGGTTGCTGCATGTGCTGGTGCTGCTGTCGTTGTTGTTGGTCGTGTTGCTGCTGGTATTGTTGCTGTTGTTGCGGGTGTGATTGGTGCAGCTGTTGGTGTTGTTGTTGTTGTTGCTGTGCTGGTTGCTGGTACTGTAGCTGTTGGTGTTGTTGTGGTTGACTTTGTAGCTGCTGTTGTGGCTGCAGCTGTAGCTGTTGATGTTGCTGCGGTTGCTGATGCTGAAGTTGTTGTTGTTGCTGTTGGTATTGTTGTTGGTGTGGTTGTTGTTGGAATTGATGCTGTGGCTGTTGTTGCTGTTGCTGATGCGGTTGCTGCTGCTGCTGCTGCTGCTGCTGCTGGTGTTGTGGTTGTTGTTGTTGTTGCTGTTGATGTGGCTGTAATTGGTGCTGCAGCTGTGGGTGTGGCGGTTGCTGTTGCTGCTGTTGCAATTGATGCTGGTGTTGTTGATACTGAAGGGTATCTGTTTGCTTCGGGGTCAAAGGGTACGGGTCTGGCGTGGTAGGGGTGTGCGAGGTTAAGGGGGGCAGAGGGGTCATCGAAAGCTTCGGGAGGACGGGAGATGGGGTCGGGCCGTGGTCGGCCTGACGGTCATGAGGCAAGACAGGCGGTTCTTGCTGATAGTGGTGGTACTGGTGTGGGGGTGGATGCGTTGCGTGGCAAGCAGGCTGTTCGACGGACTGCAATCGTTCAGATCCTGGGGCCGCGGCAAACGTGGGGCCGGCTCCGGTTACTGCCGCATTCGTGTTGTTGACGGGTTTGCCATTGTTGCTGTCGTTGCTATTGTTGACAGCATGATCGTTGCTGGCGTTCATGTTGTTGTCACCGCTGCTGCTAGTATTGGAGACGCCGTTGCTGGTTTTGAGGTTGTTGTTGTCGGTGTTCAGGCTGCTGTTGTTGTTGTGTGCGCTGTTGTCGACATTCTCTGCTTTGATGTTCTCGCCGCTGCTGTGGGTGTGCAAGTCGTCGCTGTCGTCGGGAATCACGCAGAGTCTTTCGACTTCTCTCTCGCGCTCCTTTCGCTCCGCTTCTTCTTCTTCCTCCTTTTGCTTCCTCCTCGCCTCTGCTGCGATTGCGTCGCGCTCTTTCCGTTCGTCTATGGCGAAGTCTTCATCTTGTTTGACCAAAGCGCGGCGCACTTCTCCCTTCAACGTTTTGTACTTCGCTCTCCGAGCCTCTTGCTCCTCCACTTGCGACACCACCCTGATCCCCCACACGCCGAACACCGCGTTCCGCACGTGCTTCAACCGCCACCAGATCTCTTTTTGATACGAGAGCCCCGGGGAGAGCTCGAAGTCCCCCCTGGGGAACAACGCGTGCACTCCAGCAGAGCTAGGTTGCTCGACGATGACTTTGTCGAGTTCGTCCTTGGTGCGCGGGATGGTGTCCCCGGGTTCCCCCGGTCGGACGGCGCGCGCTATCCTCCGCCATTCTGCGATGTCGTGCACCGAATGATGCTTCGGCCATTCTTCCGCTTCTTGCACACGGAGAGCCCTGTCGAAGTATTGTTCGTACGTCGCTTCCTCCGCTTCCGGAGTTGCTCGCAGCCTCGTGCCCGTGCACACGTTCAAGAACGACGCCGGCTGCGGGTGCGGCACCTTCCCAGCGATGCAGCGGGTGGCAAGGCTTTGCATCAGCAGGCAGTTCCCCCGCTTCGACATGCTCGACTCAGCTTCGCCTTTGTCCTTAACCTTCACGTTCGGTTCTTCCACCTGGAGTGCGACGGCGCAGGGCGGGCTGGGGACCCTTGGCCTACCTAAAGCCAAGTTCCGCAGCGCTCTGATTTCCTTCCTGCTTTCCGGGTTCGCGATCCGGTTGTACTCCGCCTTGCCAGCAAGCAGGTTCACTTCGGGTTCTCGGAACTGCTTCTTGTACCCTTGATTACTGCGTGCCTTCGCGGCCTTCACCGTCCGGTCGAGCGTCTTCCCTCTCTTCTTGTACTCGTCCGTGTTCTGGCTCTCCGCAGAGCTGACGATCAGTGCGATCAGCGGGTGGGCTGCTGCCTCACGAATCTTGACAGCCGACATGGACGCGGCGGCCGCAATGCTGCCGGCTACCGCAACGATCTTGTACGCGGCTTGCTGCGGCGTGCCCAGAGAAGCCATCACCGAAGTCGCACCTGTTGCCGTGAAGTACAAACTTTGCGCCGCCACGCGGAAACGTAACGAGGGTGAAAACGTGCGCACAAGCTTGTTGGTGCGTGAAAGCCTGAAGAAGGCATCAGTAGATGTACTATCAAATTCTGTGGGACAGGGAGTAAAACTTATGAACAAGGATTTACAGCTCGAAGTGGTACTAGTAGGAGCTTTTCAGCCTCTTGACACGTTGACCGATGGCCTTACCATTTACCGGTCCTCGATGAGCCGGAGGGGAGTGGAAGCCTGTGTCGTGACCGCGGACTGCGTTACGTTGCGTTGTTCAAACGAAAAGAAATTGCTGAACGCTCACGCTCGCCACTAAACCCAGATTTACCTGTGTCTGGCTGCAGCACATTTACCTCCTTTGCATCTGGCAGTCTCCACCAAGTATTTCCTACAAAGCAGGTGCTTATACAAGAAGAAAGAGCAAACCTGCCGGTTTCGAGTGGTGGCTGGGGGCCGGGCTGTGGTGCTGATGCAGCTGCGGCAGAGACGAGAGCGTGGACATGGGCAGGGGTGGCAGGTTGCAGGTGCCGCCGCAGCCGGAGCACGTCACCTGCGCGCCCGGCTCGCCCGTGAAGAGTGACCCGCACTCCCCGCACTTGTACTTCATGCTCGGCGTCGACCCTCCTTGCTTTCGCTGGGGTGTGGTTCGCTGGACAGAGGTCTGCGTAGACGGCGTGGTGCACCACCCGGTTGCGACTGGGCTCGCCTGCTGCATGCCGCCCCACCAGCCCATTTGGCCCATCTGGCCCATTTGCCCCATTTGGCCCATCTGCCCCATTTGACCCATCTGGCCCATCTGGCCCATTTGCCCCATTTGCCCCATTTGTCCCATCTGACCGATCTGCCCCATTTGCCCCATCTGACCGATTTGGCCCATCTGGCCCATCTGCCCCATCTGTCCCATTTGCCCCATCTGCCCCATCTGGGTCATCTGCCCCATTTGGCTCATTTGCCATGGCTGGTACGCAGCGTATGCGGCGAGATTGCTGTAGTTGCTCCATGCGTGCGCCTGCTGAGCGTGGGCGGCTTGGGCCTGCGTGTCGTTTTGAAGTCATTACTTTGTTGTAGAGAGGGAAATGCTGTATCGCTGAACCGGCACTGAGAACATCAAAGAAGGTCAAAAAAAGGACCCGTCGACTGTGTGCAGGGGCACCCCCCACATTGCAAGTGTGAAATGGGAGGTGTCGCAGACCTGCACCCACGCGTGATTCGGATGCTGCATGTGCATGGCCACCGCCGCCTGAGGCTGTTGCATGACGAGCTGCTGTTGGGACTGCAGGCCGGCGTTCGCAACGCTGACGGCTGGAGAGCCCATGGGGGACTGCTGCTGCTGCTGTTGCTGCTGTTGCTGCTGTTGCTGCTGCTGTTGTTGCTGCTGCGCATCGTACATGGATCCCGCCATCACTCCTGAAGGACCAACGGCGACGACGGATGCGTGGTGTTCATCCGCCTTCGGTTGCCGCGCCTGCTGGATGCCGTATGGGTCAACTGGGTCGCTGTACACGCTCAGCTCCCGTTCCCAAGCCGGTGGGCTGTCGGGCCGGTGAAGCGTGTCCTGTGGCATGTTTCGGTCACCCATCTCTTTCTTCCATGCTCTTCGTTCCTTCTTCTGTGGATTCCTCTTTTCTTTTCCTGAGAGTTGATGGGCGTTCAACTCGATTCAGAGGGCCTCGGGACTCCAAGCTAGTGCGGTGAATCCTGGCTGAACTAAACACTCCACCTCATAACTGACGCAGAGCAGCAGCAGTTTGCTTTGTTCCCAGCAGAGGAGAAGTCCTTCCAATCTTTCTCTACCGTCGCGTTGCGAAAGGAAAACAGCGAGTCTCAGCGAGTATAGCGTCCCCTGACAACTGGGTCAACCCCTTGCCACCGTTGCACAATCGCAGTAGTCGTTATTGCAAGTCGCCGCAGAACCAAAAAAAACTTACAGCTATCTCAAAGGAAGCTCGGAAGAATACCGTGCGGGTGTTAGTTCTGCCGCGGGTGCACAAGACACGCACGCACACGGATTGCAGTCTGCACCAAGAGAGACGAATCTCACGAAACAGCCTGCTGGTCTCAAGAGTCCACGCCGACGCAGAAACGACAACGCGTTTGTCGGCTTGCGGACAAGACATGTACTGCACACAAAGGTTTGGCGCGAATCGCTTCATCAGGTAACTGCTGACCCAAAAGCGCCGACAGGCAGGCACAGAATGGGTAATGTCAGTGGTGTCTTTTCACCGTCTTTTGGTTCTTTCGTTGTTAAACTGCCGGGGAGGGCATGCCGATCCTCCCCATTCCGGAAGGGCCGACGACGATTGCGATAAACGAACACAAAGAACGGATGAGGGAAGAAAAGAACAAGGCCCGATACCGGCCTGTCAGCCTTCTTTACTTTCTGTTGTGTTTCAGTCCTTTGTGCCTCAGATATCAGGCAAACGAAACTAGTTCGCCTGGGCTGAGGAACAGTGGTTGCCTTGCGGATGTTGGCAATTGAACTTGGTATCAAAGTGGTCGCGAGGAACCAACGATACCCCCGAGGCAAACGCTGTTATGACAGCGTCGGCTGTTGGGGGTTGTACGAGCTTGCGTTGTTGGGCCAAATTCTTATCGATGTCAAGACATGATCAACTCCTGACACTGCACGACGAAGTGTCAGAAGTTGCAATTTCTTTCCGGGTGAAGCCGTGAGGGCTGCTTGAAACCGGCACCTGCCTCGCAGGCCGTTGCCAGTTTCGGCCAGTTCCGGCCACGCAGGTAGACTTTTGGGTAAAGGAAGCTATTCTACATGGGTACATTGTAGGCTCAGCTAGTGACTAATGCGCGGCCATCTGCATTCTAACCTCAACTATATGGGTACACTGCGGAGTATCGGCGAGTACTTTTGCAGTCGTCATTTTTCAGTGTTTTCAGCTCTTGTCAGCGCCACCTTCGCCAGACGGAGTTCGCTTCGTGCGGCAATGACTCGATGTTGGATCTGCACACCCTCGACTACCTCTGGCAGCAGTGAACTTTCTGCGAAGGCTTTGTTGGGACTCGCCGAAGACGTAGTTGCTGAACCCAGGCACACTCAGGGGGGTGGCGAGGCACTGTCATGTACCCACCAGCCCGACGAAGCCGGACTCCACCTCAATTTTGGGAAGAGACATGGTCCAGGCCTCGCCAGGAAGGCGCGGCCGCGCTCCGAAGCGCGTCGACCTGCTTCGCTGCCTTCGCGACCTGGTTCGCGATGTACTGGTTGAAGTACGACGACATGTCTTCGGGCACGTCTTCGACAGCGCGTGGATGGACGTTCCCGTTTGAGCACCCAGTCCCGCAGCGTCTGCCGCTGCTTGGTGTCGCCAGACGGAGTTCGCTTCGTGCGGCAATGACTCTGCCGATGTTCGCACTTTCTGCGAAGGCTTTGGGACTCGATCCCTCGTACGATTCGCCGAAGACGTGGTAGTTGAACCCAGGCACACTCAGGGGGGGGTGGCGAGGCACTGTCATGTACCCACCAGCCCGACGAAGCCGGATTCCGCCTCAATTTTGGGGATTCATGATCCGGCCCGCCTCCGAAAGCCACGAAGCGAGCTTTTTCCGCGAGCCATCGCACAGGACGTAGGCGAAAACCGGCTGGATGATCGCGTACGTGTGCTTGCACGGGTCGATGGTGTTGATGTGCGAGTCCGCCGGCCGCCCGCCGTGCAGCCGCCGGACGGCAGCGAGGTCGGACTCCCCTGCACAGGTGTAGCCCGTAGGCCCCGCGAGGGCGACCCTCGCCAGGAAGGCGCGGTCGCGCTCCGAAAGCGCGTCGACCTGCTTCGCTGCCTTCGCGACCTGGTTCGCGATGTATTGGTTGAAGTACGACGGCATGTTCTTTGGGCACGCGGCGAGCGTCTTCGACAGCGCGTAGACGGACGTCCCCATTTTGAGCGCCCAGTCCCGCAGCGCCTGCCGCGGCTTCGTGCCCAAAATGCTGAGGTAGCTGCCGTGCCGGTCCTTCAAGTCGTCTTCGAACACTTTCACGAAGACCGACTCGGGCAGCGGCATCGCGTGCAGCACCGTGCACCACGGCCAGAACTGCTCGAGGATCAAATCCGTCAACCGGGTCACCGGCGACTTCACCAGCACAGTCGTCGCCCGGAGGTCATGCGAGCAGAACTTCGCGAAACCCCCGATCTCGGTGGCAAACTGTGCGAGGTCTTGCGTCGTGAGATTGTCGAGTTCTTGCTTGGAACACGTCAGTTGGAAAACGATGAGAAACTGGGACCCCGTGGTCGTCTTCCAGTGGTTGTTGACCTCTCGCACACGCCGGGTCGTCGCGGCGGAAAAGTCAGCTTCAAGACCCAGATGCTGCATCAGCACGTTGTTGAGGCACAGGGACTCTCCTTTGACGATGGGTAGGGAGATGGCGACTGTGCCTGCCGTGGGGTAGTACGCGCTCCTGCGCGCGAAGCACTCGGTAGCCGCTTCGAGGCAGGTTCCGGAGAGGAGGACGAAGCGTGTCCCTTCTTCCTCGGTGCGCTTGGTGCAGCACACGCTGATGCCCATGTGAACGCGGTCAGTCGGCACGAAGTGCTTGTCGACCCGTTCCTCGGTTTCGGGCTTTTTTGCGTGTCGCACCTCGACCGAATCAGTCGGCAACCGCGCGCACTCCGCCGCCATCTCGCTCAGCATCGTCCGCATCGGCATTTTGCGGACTTGCTTTGTGGTCGTCCCCCCGCTCCCAGGGCCAGTTCGCCGGTTGGCCAACGTCCTGTTGGCCGCGTACCCCTGCAATGTGTTCTCTCAATAAACGGCGCGGCCGCCAAGGACCCCGCAGCCGCTACAACCACTTGCCCTACGGCTGCCACGTACCCCGCGACACTCCATGCCTTAACCAAGCGTACTTCCGGGGGAATCATGACACAGGGCCCCACACACACGATAAACCTGCCTCCTCGTTGTTCCCGACCTCGCTCCCCTCGATGGATTGAAAGAGTAATGAGGGGAGTGCAGGGGCCATCTCTCCGGGGGGGGGGAATTCCCGGTCGCCGCCGTACTACCGTGTACTAACTCAGAAGCGACCCTCGCGGATCGTTCCAGTACACTCATTCATCGTGTGTGAGATGCCGCGAAGCAAGCATTTCGGACTGGAAAGCGAGGCTGTTCCCCTGCACATTTGGCCTGCCCAACTGACACTCTCAACCAGGAAAGAAGGGAGGGATATAACGGGTAGGGGAGAAAGGCGTTTACGTGACCAAATGGGCACGGATGAAAGATGGTAGGCTCGCTAGGAGAAGAGGGGTCGTTGAACAGCAGGAGAGTATGACAGCTGAGTGCTGCAACGCGGCTGGTCCGAACTAAGCCCGACAAAGAAATTGTGCGATGACTACCAATGATTGGGTGTCTGTACTTTGTCATCTATCGGCTTTTATTCTCAATGCAACACTGCTCCCTTGAGCTCATGGAAGGCTTCTTCGCTGTTGCTATGACAAGAGAGCTCCCCCAGGACCACTGCAAGGATGCCGGACGGGCATTCATAGCGCCTGCTGAGGTAGGCAAACTTCTTCTCTCGGTCTGGTTCCTTGTGTGGGCACCTTTTGTCGTGCTGCTCCGTGTTAGCCTGTTTTTAACACTGCTTCCTTCGTGCCTGGTTCAAACGTGCAAAACGATGAACCAATCGACGACGGCACATTCACTGTGCGTGCAAGATTCTGTGCGCCCAACGCCAGACCGTTGTGTTTGCTAGGCGCTGTTTCCTTCCGAACGGACCGCTCACTTCCAACACAGGCAGATCGTCGCTTTCCGGTGTCGTGCCGCCATTTGCTGTTGTCGATTCAGCAATTATCTTTCGAAGTCTTCGTGCGCAAACTGTGAGCAAACGTGGTAGCCTTCCCGGGAACGTGCCGCCTGATCGGGCTCGACGATGTGCATTCTTCAGGCGACGGACCGATGCTGACTTCGTCGAAGGACCTTCAGAAGAAGGGCGTCGTGAGGCCTTCAAGTGAGAGACTGGTATTTAGAGAGAGAGGCTCCGACAGGCTGCAGGTCCGAGATAGTCAGCAAACTGGCCTTCAGAGGCCTTTAAGGTGTGGGCGCACTTTTTGTGGCGCTGCTCTTCCTCGGACTACTGCAGCGAGTTCGCATTTTGCCTTCTGCTGTTCGTAGAAGACATGATGACGACTGTGTACGTTGTGCGTTTTCCGGGAAAACTCCTGTCCTTTCTTTCCACAAGAAACTGCAGCCAACTGAGAGTCTTCTTCGACATTTGCTGCCGCCTGACGTGACGTCTGGGTGAGCGCTTTTTTAGTAAAACTGCTGCTCTTCCTCGGACCCTCGCGACCTGTCCCGAACTGCGTTCTGCCCTCGCTTCTCGTTGACAAGATGACGAATACCTTGACCCTCGCTGCTTTGCGAGCGCTGTTTTCAGTAAAACTCCTGCCCTTCTACGGATACGGTGCCGACAGGGCATGGTCATCGGCATTCGCTGTCGTTTGACTTCTTTCGTGGAACCGCTTGTCCAGTGAAACTGCGGCTCGTCCTCGGACCACGGCAGCCTGACTTCCTTTCTTCTTACGGTGAATGACTCGTACGTTGACCCCCTCTGCGAAACCCGTTTTTAGTAAAACCCCTGCTCTGCCAAGGACGACATGCCGGCTGACTTCGTTTTGTGGCGCGTTTTCAGTAAAACTGCTGCTCCTCCTCGGACCACTGCAGCCTGTCGGGCTCTACGTGCATTTTGGCGAGCAAAACGCCTTCGTTCGGGATGCCGTCGGCGAGCCCCTTTTCCTTCAGTGTGTCCAGCAGCATCGTGGCGGCGGCTTGCCCGATGGCCATCCAGCGGATGACTTCGCGCTCGACGCCTTCGAGCTCTGGCCGCTCCTTCCGCTTCTGATCGAGGCTCGCCCACAGTTCGTTGCTCGCTGCGACGTTGTCCATAATCTCGCTAATAAGCTTGTCGCGGTCGTCCAGCTTGACGGCACTGGCCTTACTCATTTTTTTGGTGTTTCCGGCGGTTTTTCTTCTTCTTGAGACTCTGCGGGGTGTAGATCGTTCGTTTCGATTTGGGGTTTCAGACTGCAAACCAACGCCTTCGCGTTGGCGACTTTCCGACACCTCGTGATCGCAGGGTTGCGTCGCTCGTGGAGTTCGCAAAGTTGCGTAGCCAGCAGAACGTGCGAAAAATGCTTCTTCGGCCGTGCTTCTTCCTGCCTGCACCCCACAATGCCTCAAACTACACGCGACTTTAGCCAACGTGCGCCACAGCGCCTTGGCGAAGGCACATCACACAGGGAAAAGGCAGAAATCGAAAATGTCAAGTCAAAGGACTGGCTAGGTTGCGGAGTGTGTGAGTGAGTGTGTGTGTGGGTCTGTGTCTGCGTTGTGCGTGTGCGGAGGTGTGCTTCAAATGAACGAGAAAACCGTTGCGAAAAACGGTGAAACGCGCCTTGCTCGTGGTCCTCTCCATTCCCTATTTCCACCCCAACACACGCACCAACTTCAAAGGAACATTGCATAAGTCCACTCAGGTCCGGAACAGGCACGCGGCTCCCCTTGTCGGGCGATGTGCTGCACCAACGTCCTGTCCACACGTTGGCTTTCCTTTTTCTCGTTCTTTCTCTTACCCGGAGGTCGTAAGGCAAGGTAATGCACACAATAAAATACATGGGGGGATATCACTCATACAGGCAAGCATGGGCTAGACTGAATGCGCCAGCCCCACCGGTCGGGCAAGGAAGACGGTTGGCTATTGTGACAGTAGAGTTGGTCAGAACCGGGGTTCGGCCTCAGGTGGTGGACCGGCAGCATACGCAGCACTGGCTGGCGCTGCAAATGGCAGATTGCACGGTAGTAACTGCGTACGCAGCCTTGGCGCGAGTGGGAGAAGACACAAGGCAGCAGCAGCAGCAACGAGGCAGTCGCGCGGTACACGTGACGGCTGCTTTTTGCACGAGTCAGCTTCAGAGGTAGGTGTTCTCGCTCAAGGCGGTGCACAGTCGGAACTCATCTGTATGGTTGAGCACATTTGACAGGTGAGCAGCGATACCATAAAAGCATCCAACTGCGACTCATGCTTTGCGTGCAGTGTTGACCTTCACGTTCTGCCGGTGCAAACTTCTTTCTTGCCAACTGCAACACGTGTCAGACCGGCCCGACCTAACCCTTTCGTCGGAAGAAGCAAAGAATGACAAGCCAAAGTTGAGGCCTCCAAAGACCAGTCCCTTTATAAAAGTTGACGTACATCGAGGCCTCTACAAACCAGTCCCGTTCAGCAACGTTGACTCACAGCGTCCATGCACAAAGGCACTGGGACTTCTTCCCTGAGGGTTATTCGGACCAGACGCGTTGCAGGCTCCGAAACGCTGCTGCACTGCTGTGCATGTTAGCAAAACAGGAAAGACAGGTGAGTGACACCAGCTTCGTCGGTGCGTGCCGAGCACAGCAATGCAAGCCAACGCGATCGGCAGGGGCAGTACTGGAGGTCCCCAGGGTGAGTGGCACCGCACACGAATTGGAGGGGATTCGGGCGCGTTCACGGCGTGGTTTTCCTCGGTAGCTTTTTCAGAGTTATCGTTCGCTTAAGAATCCGGGGTTTTAAAGTCTCCGGGTGACCTTCGTCGAATGGGTTCTTTTAAAGCTATTCCGTACTGGGTGGGTTTGGGGTTCACGAGAGAAATGCGAAATACCGGATGAGAGGGACACGTACAAACGATGCGTGCACGGCTCGATGAGGTCGCGATCCAGCTCTGGAATGTCTTCAACTGCGGGGAAGAGTTCTGAGTTCGTGAACAAGACGCAGGCACTAACCGGCTGCTACTACTCACACCGTAAGTGCAAAAGCTGCCCACATGAGCTGTTCATTAACCAAATGGTCGCCCGGAGGCCGAGTGAACGCGCTACCATGAGTATACGCCGGCACTTCGATACTACTCACCGTCTACTTCGGCAGCGGGCTTGGTATCTATTCTGAACGAGGAATTCGGCTGCATAAGGTCCTGTCTTGTACGACAGAGGAAAGCAAAAGGGTAATACCGAAAGCCAGCGGCGGGCGATCAGCAACACATCGGATAATAAACTCGCGCTGGTCGGGCTCGCGGACGTTCGCCAGCGTCCCGTCGCACTCGCCGAAAGGCAGCACCAGCAGCCGGACTACACTCCACTCGAAGGGAGACAAGAGAGTGTCGCCCGTCCTGTGCACGTGTGCCAGGACGACGCGCTCCGTCAAGTCCAAGACAGCGGCGGCGGCGCGCGACTCGGTGACTGTGAGCATGACCTGTTTGCGGTTTGCAAGCATGGGTTTGCGAATACATAAGATGGTAGTGCGAACATAGCTCTCTACAACCGGCTACAGTACAACTCCGTCGCCAACAATTTTCGCGGGTGTCTTCTTCGACGAACATGCGCAGTTCTACTCCATTTTATTTTCCTGTCGGCATCTGGTGCCCTTCGGCCGCCCAGGGGCGTGACTAGTACGGGTTCTCTTCCTCGTCTTCTAGTCTGTTGATTGTTCCATTTCGTCTTTTCCTTCTCTTTTCCTTCTAAGGGGGAAGGCGTACCTTGTCGATGAAAGACATGCTGGCAGAGAGCATGATTTCCAGGTGGTCGAGCCCCTCGAGCACGTCCGCGTACACGGACGTGACCTGTGCGACGGCCTTGCTCGCATCTGGCAGCGCCGAAGGCAGCGAGCGGTGGTAGTCAGCGAACTCTTCCTTCAAGAACGGGAGCCTCCGCACATTCGAAGCCGCCCGCATTTCGTCGAAGCAGGCCACGACGAACCCGTTGGCCGCCGTGATGACCACCTCCGCGATGTCGCAGTTCCGCAGGTCCCCCAGCGTGGCCAGAATGTGCGCGCTGACGTCGAACAGGGGATCCTGCATTGTGTTGTTTCCAGATTTTTATGGAGAGCTGCAACCTACGGTACTTCAACTCTCAGGGTGGCTGTGGAGGCTGATGGGTACACGGAGCACAAAGGTGAGCCGGTGGACCCCCTGCTGACAGACCGATGATGGACTGGGACAGTTTGGGTTGGTTGAGGTTAGAATGCAGAATATCTGTAGCGATGGCCTGCATTGGGTTAGAATGCAAAGAGCCTGCGGCGACAATCTGCATCGGAATAGACAGCAGCGGGGCAGTTCGATGCGTTTCCGAAAACAGGGGTGGACTGGCCCAAAAGGGGCGAGGACAAGCGGGCGTTTCATCGGTGAGGGCACCTGGGGCACGTTGTGATGCAAATCTGTGAGCTGATGTGAAACGGGCAACGCATCCGACCGGGGGACGCGAGAACCCCCTACTGGAATGGGGGAATGTGATTCGAAAAGGCACATGCTCGACACACCGTGCCCGCGCCGTGCTCCGGGATTTGAACCAAAAAAGCGGACCTCCGTCGAAACAGAGCAAAGGAAAAGTGTCGGGGGCAGACCTGCTGCCCAGCCGGGCAAGCGACGGCGGCGTTCCAGAGCTGGATCCACATGTTGTCCGGCATTTGCATGCGGGCGGACGCAGTGAGCTTGCCGCCGTCCTCGGCGGTCTCGACGTCGCGCGGCGAGTACCACTGCAGGAAGTCGACGAACCCGACGCAGCTCTGCGGGTTGGCCGCTTTGAAGGCGCGCATGTCGGACAGCACCGTCTTCTCCTCGAACGACGGCTCAGCCGCCGTCCGCGCCTCGACCGCGAACGGCAGCAGCGGCGCCGGCACGCTCTGCGCCCGCGGAACGTACACTGGGCACGTGCTGTCGCCCGCCAGCCGACTTCCCTTGAGCACGTGCGACACCCCAGCGCGCTTCACAGACGGGTCGTCCAGGTGGAAGTTCTCGTCGTCATCGGCACCCGCCCACCCATCCGCCTGCGGGTTACCGGGTGACGCGTCTGCGTCCTCCGCCAGCGGCGTGCCGCAGGCCGACCCGAAACTGTCAGAACCTTCGTTCTGCTGGGGCGCTGAGGCGCCTCCCAGGGCGAGGCAGGTCCCGAGGGTGTACACTTGCTTGTCTATCCACGACCAGCGGACGGTTTCGGATTCAGGTACGTCGCACGTCGGGATCGGCTCGCGCCTCTCGACGCAGGCCTCCAGCTTTGCGAGGAACACGTGCCACAACGCGTGCAGCTCGCGCAGGGTGCTCGCCCCCCGGAACCCCTTGACCGCCACTCTTTCCCACAACCCCGCCTTCCGATCCGTCCTCGCTGGGGGCTCGTCCTTGTCCGAAGCTCCGCCGGTGTGCCCCCGGGAGTCCTGCGACGATGACGCGTTGTCGTCTCCCTCTCCCCAGGCCGCTTCGATCGCGGATTCGCACATACGCAGCGTGTCGCGGTAGCTGTGCGAGTCCTTGTCGGGGTCGAGCACGGGGCCCGCGAGGATGTCGACGATGCCCTGCTGCACCAGCCACCCCGGCTTCCGGCGTTTTTTCGACAGAAACCGGCGCGCCTCGCGGAACGTGGTGCCGTTGCCGCCGACGCCCTCGCGGGAGAAGACCAGCGCGTCCAACCCGATGTCGCACGCCTGCCTCGCGAGCTCGGTGAGCCGGCCGCTGGTGCCCCTCCACGTCGTCGCGAGCTTGACGGTGGGCGGGTCTTTCACGTCAAACACGCTCCAGACGCTGTTGTCGATCATCCCCGCCTCGCCGGTCGCCGGCCACAAGAGCCGGGCCGTGATGCTTTCGACGGGGTCGACGAACGAGCCCCAGGGTTCCTCGAACCCCGATGCGCCTGATTTGTTCATGATGCTCACGAGGCGGGCCCACTCCGCGTTCGTGTAGCACGGTTTCCGGTACGAAAACCGGGTCGAGACGGCCATGCCGTCGCCCTCGAACGTTGTGCGGAGCCCCAGGTTCAAGTAGAACAGGTCGAGGACTTCGCCGAGGGTCTTGCAGTGCTCCGGGACGGTAGGGAGCACTTGCGATTGAAAGCGGACGATGCAGTTGTTTGTCATCGCGTAGCCTTGGTACCCGGGGTGGGTGTCCATGCGGTGCTTGGGCTTGGGGAGGCAGAGGAACGCGGGGATCCGCGCGCCTGCGGAGGCGGCAGCGAGGGTTAGAACGCTGGCCGCGGTATCGGCGTCGAACGACGCCGACGGGTCTGAAGGCTCCAACAGGATGAACCGGGTGACGCCGAAGTACTGGTGCAGCGGGGGGAGGCCGTCCGTCGCGAAGTCGAGCTTCGCGTTGCCCAGCCCTTGCATCAGGGCGAAGCTCGGCTCCGGCGGCTCGCCCGCCTCCTCTGGGCCCTCCGCCCCGGCGTAGCTCAGCCGCATGGCGCACCCTTTCACCGCGACCTCCGCCTCCAACTCGTCGCGGTCCCCCCGCATCCATTGCCGCACGACGGTCTCGATGGCGGCGGCGGACTTCTCGAAGTCGGTCTGCTGCGAGAAGTCATTGATCTCGAGGAGGTCATCGGCGGCATTCGACATATCGATCAGCGGAGCTGGGGGGGAGGTTAAATACGTCAATCCTCAACCAACATCCAGAAGCCGAATGGTTTGCGGTGCTTTCCTTCTTCTGTTGCTCCCCTCCTGACAGGAGTGTCACTTAGGGTTGAATGGGAAATTGCGACTACGCGTTCTTATCGGCTTATCGGGGCGAGCTGTTGAGACTTTGGTCTGTCTTTAGAAAGAAAGTGGAGCGGGCTTCGCGCGCATGGGGGCGCGCATCGTGGGGATAGTGCATCCTGTTTCCAAATATTCTTGTCTCGCAGTGTAAATCGTACTGCGAAGGGTGAGAGGTGCCGCACAGATGCAGCGGCCGAGACCGGGCTCTCTCCGGAGCTCAGCTTGCGCAAGACGGGCCGGCCTTCGCATTTTCACACAGAGCCCACTGAAAGCTGTTATCGTGAGCTTAAGACGATTTCACGCGCTGATGAACTCGAACTCTGGAGTGGTATGTGGATCAAACAAATCGGCATCGACAACTCAGTAGAGAGTAGCGACAATGTCACAGAAGCCGTTGACCTGCTTTGTTCGGGGGGCTCTCTTCTTCCTCGCTGGCGTCTAGCGTCCCAGTTTGCACTCCAACAGTGGCCGCGCAGCAAAAAGCGTGGCTCCTGGTTTTCTAGCGTACTAAGATAGAAGATGAAGGCAACTGAATAGTAAAGCACGTTGTGGGCGGCAGACCCGGCGGGGGGGCGAGGAGGGCCCCATAGCGGATGGGGAGTGCAGGGAATGTGGCTTTCGTGTGCGTCTTTGATACACTGGCGTAGCTCGAAGAGTCAGTGTCCAACACAGCGGAAACGAGGAAACGGCAGGCATCTTCGCTTTGTTTGTGCGTGCTGGTTGATCGGCTGTTGTTTTTTGCCCTGTTTCACCGTCAGGTTCAAAACTCTGGTCAACCGCCAAGACACGGCGCCCTTTGTTAGCCATCACAATACGGTTGTAGGGCGACCGCAAGAATGGAAGTAATAAATATGAGCCAGACCGGGGTCAGGATAGTCGTGGACCAATAACGTGAAAGGTGCGATAACTGGCACAAGTGCCTGGAAATCCCTTTTCTTCCGATAGAAGTTGAAGCTGTCGACATCCAGAAAGGGGAGAGGGAGCACAGCTGCCAACCCTGGTCAACGAATTGACCCTAGTTCGGGATGAAAATGCCGAGCGAAACCGGGGGGAACAGCACCTGCAGCACGCTGAATCAGATTGAACATGTTGGCAGACTACAGGCGGACTGCAGGTCCGTGCATCAGACAGTAAATCAAGTCGCTTGTCTGCTCCGGACGGAAAAAGAGAAGTCAGCTAGTCGCTCGTCTGAGAAATCAGAAATGAGACTCAAGGCTAAACGAGCCATACTGAGAATACGTATGTCGAGACAGTGTCACCGCCCGTCTGCAGCAGACAAAAAGTCAGAAGTCAGACAGAAAGACTCTTCGTCAGAAGTCAGGGCAAGTGAGATACCGAAAGGTACACCGGCTCGCCGAGACGGACTGAAGATCCGACAATCCAAACAGAAAGCTAGAGAGAGTCGATACAGAATCAAGTCGTCTGCGTCAGAGACGGTTGGAAGTCAGACAGAAGACCAACCCAACTGCGTCGGACGGAATGGACGGCCAGACAATTCGAGGTAGACAAGGTCAGACTAGCCGACAAGCGTCGGACATCAAGTACGGAGCCAGACAGTTGTGGCTCTCGTGCTCAAAAGAAAGAACTTCACAACGTTCTCTTAGGTGTGGCTACGGTCGACCTTTTACGCTTACCTCGATGCAAATGGTTTCGTTTCTTCTACCCACAGTGAGGGTCCTTCTTCTTCTCCCACGTGTTGCCGTCAGGCCATCGTACGCCATCTTCGACATGCTTACCCATGATGTTCTTCGGGCCCCCCTTGGGAGAGAAGTCAACAACAATGCTGTGGCCGACTACTTCACCAGTCATTTCCCAGTCAACTTTCTTCTCGTCGTGTCCTTTAACGCTCACTTTCGCATCGTCAGACACAGTGATTCTACGAGGACACATGTGGTGGAAAGGATCTTCGTAGTATCCTTCAAAGCACTTTGAGTTGAACATGCCCGGGTCCTTCTTCTTCTCCCACTTGTTGCCATCAGGCCATCGTACGCCATCTTCGTCATGCTTACCCATGATGTTCTTCGGGCCTCCCTTGGGGGAGAAGTCAACAACGATGCTGTGGCCAACTACTTCACCAGTCATTTCCCAGTCAACTTTCTTCTCGTCGTGTCCTTTGACGCTAACTTTCGCATCGTCAGACACGGTGATTCTGCGAGGACACATGTGGTGGAAAGGATCTTCGTAGTATCCTTCAAAGCACTTTGGGTTGAACGTGCCCGGGTCCTTCTTCTTCTCCCACTTGTTGCCGTCAGGCCATCGTACGCCATCTTCGTCATGCTTACCCATGATGTTCTTCGGGCCTCCCTTGGGGGAGAAGTCAACAACAATGCTGTGGCCAACTACTTCACCAGTCATTTCCCAGTCAACTTTCTTCTCGTCGTGTCCTTTAACGCTCACTTTCGCATCGTCAGACACGGTGATTCTGCGAGGACACATGTGGTGGAAAGGATCTTCGTAGTATCCTTCAAAGCACTTTGGGTTGAACGTGCCCGGGTCCTTCTTCTTCTCCCACTTGTTGCCGTCAGGCCATCGTACGCCATCTTCGTCATGCTTACCCATGATGTTCTTCGGGCCTCCCTTGGGGGAGAAGTCAACAACGATGCTGTGGCCAACTACTTCACCAGTCATTTCCCAGTCAACTTTCTTCTCGTCGTGTCCTTTGACGCTAACTTTCGCATCGTCAGACACAGTGATTCTGCGAGGACACATGTGGTGGAAAGGATCTTCGTAGTATCCTTCAAAGCACTTTGGGTTGAACGTGCCCGGGTCCTTCTTCTTCTCCCACTTGTTGCCGTCAGGCCATCGTACGCCATCTTCGTCATGCTTACCCATGATGTTCTTCGGGCCTCCCTTGGGGGAGAAGTCAACAACAATGCTGTGGCCAACTACTTCACCAGTCATTTCCCAGTCAACTTTCTTCTCGTCGTGTCCTTTGACGCTAACTTTCGCATCGTCAGACACGGTGATTCTGCGAGGACACATATGGTGAAATGGATCTTCGTAGTATCCTTCAAAGCATTTTGGGTTGAACGTGCCCGGGTCCTTCTTCTTCTCCCACTTGTTGTCATCAGGCCAGCGAATGCCGTCGCCTTCCCACTTGCCAACGATATCCTGGGGGCCCCCCTTGGGTGAAAAGTCCACCACGATAGTCTCGCCTGCGACTCGGCCTTTCATCTCCCAGTCGACATTCTTCTCGTCGTGGCCCTTTACGCTGACAGCACTGTCCGAGATGGTGATTCTTCGAGGGCACATGTGATGCTTCGGATCCTCATAATAACCTTCAAAGACTGTTGCGTCGAAACTGCCAGCCATTGAGGACGGTTTCCGTGTTACGAGGCAATACTCTGCCTTTTTTGTACCTGCGTTGTTGTAGAATAAGCCTCGCACAGGCACGGACGTTGTTCAAAGACGCCGACTTCCAGTTGCTGCATCCAGGTTTGCTTAACTGTCCATAAGTTTCTCGGAGTTACTAAAAATCCCAGTTGCGGCACGTGCAGGTGGGTTTTGCTCATGGTAGCGCCACACTGCAAGAATTGCCATAGCCGCTTTGTAGTCCACCGAGACTGCGGCAAATTTGATGCGAGTCAACTGTATTCGTGGAACCGTACTGCAGTACTGCTCGTGTGGCACACTGTAGTAATGTAGTACCACTACTGGCCCCTCATCGAGTTGTGCCTTTTTTTTTTTTTTTTTTTTCCTCGCTCGGACTTGGTCCGAGCACCAGACCCATATATAAGCCACTGTCCCAGAGCTCTTCCCAGCAGCGCTTTCCTGCTCATGAATTGACTCCATTGTTTTCAGAAACTCGCATGCCGCCGGAGCTTTTCTCACAAAGAGCGACCCATCCACCGCAGAGCCGCGCACGCTATCGTGTATGAGGACAATCGAATTGCAAAGGCCACACAATCATCAGCAACGTGTCTTTTTCCATAGCGCGGAACGAACGGAGGGTAATGCCAAGAAAAGCGACCGAGGCAAACTTCTACAGTACATTTGATTCGAACGGTCGTTCCTAACATATCTACCGAACGCAAAAGAGAAACCGAGGATCGTGGGTTGATTGTGGGTGGCGAGACCAACGGATGCAATCATTAACGATCTCAGGGTGATCGGTAGCATCCACGTAATACACGTCTTGTTAGAAGGGCAGACAAGTAACTGAACTGAACGGGCACTGAAGGTGCCAGTGTGTATTGCATCTTCTAGAAAGAACTGAATCGGGTCTCTTAACCAGATGCTGGAATGCCACTACGCCGAGTTGACAGGCACAACCGCCATCCCCAAGGTATACACTCAATGACAAATGCTTCCTATCCGAGCGTTTTTGTCTGTACTGGAGGCTGGATAAAACTCGACGAACCTCGTCGGAAGGTTAAACACGCCCAATTGATGACTTCTTTCATCAGTATACCAACCCACACGCAAACGAGGCATGACAGGAGGTCACCGGGAGCCCCAGAATGTCGGGAGGTGCTTCGTTTTCTGCAGCGCCCGCTGCCACGTGGGAAGCGACCGTATGTGGTCGCAGCGGCGCCTCCAGAGCGCGAAGAACCGCTTGCGGATGTGCTGCTTTTCGAACACCCGTATCCTGTCTCGATGATACTCGCGCTGCGCGAACCGCCTTTTCCACATGCGCAGCGCCTTGCGCTGCAGAGAGTACGCGAGCGCCTTGTCTGCGACCTGCTGCGTGAGTCGCTGCAGCGTGCGGGCCTTTTTGTTCCAGCCGAGGAACACGCGCTTGGCGGCCCTCTGGTCGCGCGCGAGGCACAGGTCGTCCGCGACGCTGCGCATAACCGAACCGAGCAGCCGCGCCTTCCAGTGCGCGAGGGCCCGCCGCGCGGCGCTGCGCCGCAGCCCGCGGCGCCCGGCTTCTGCGAGCGCCGCCGACAGCGCCGCGCCGCGGCGCCACGCGGCCAGCAGCCCCCGCGCGCGCGAGCGCGCGAACGCAGCTTCGAGCGCCAGCAGCGGAGCTGGCGGCGTCGTGTAGCCCCGCCACCGCCGCAGCGCCGCCCGCAGCAGCCCGCGGGCGTGGAAAGCGGCGGCGGAGCTGCGGGCCTGGCGCAGCCACGCCGCCGTCCGCCACGCTGCCAGCGCCTTCGCCAGCAAGGCTGCCGCCCGCTCCGCGCCGGCGGCTCTCGCTGCCGCTTCGCGGGCGGCGGCCGCCCGCCAGCCGCGCAGGGCCCGCGCCTTCTTGACCCTCTCCTCGTGGCAAACCGCACGCCAGCCCAGCCAGGCGCCCCGCAATACGACCTCGCGGTCGCGGGTGCGCACCCACGCCCGCCGCCGCCACGCCCAAAACACCGCCGTCCGCCGCGCCCCGGCGAGCTGCCCTACGGCAGCTCCCGCGCGCCACCGGCGGAATACCCGGCGCGTCGCCGACAGAGCGACGCAGCAGCACGCGTGGTGGAGCGTCCACTTCACCCACGCCGAACGCATGCGGGCCCGCGCCGCCGCCTCCCTGCCGGAGGCCCGCCGGGAAGCGGCCGCGCGCCACGCCGCGAGGGCGGCGCGCTTGGCGGAGAGCGCAGCTGCCCGCGCCACCACCGCAGCACGGGTGGAAAGGGAGGACTTGGCGCGCCACGCCGCGAAGAGCCGGCGGACGGCGGGTTGTCCGAGTCGGCGGCGGGCGTCGGCGGCGCGGCGGAGCCGGCCGGCGCAGCGTGCGCGCCAGCGGGCGAAGGCGGGGCGGAGGACCAGCTTTGGGAGGGTCGCGGCGGCCTCGATTTCGGCCCGCCGCAGGCGCAGGTCGTGGTCGAGGCGGTGCAGCGCGGCGCCGGGCGACGACCGCGAGGCGAGCGATTCGTCGTCGGCGGGGAGGAGGAGGGGGGGCTCGGGTCCCGGAGGGAAGGCGTCGCGGCGGCGAGCCGTCGTCGACGTGCCGTCCGCGTAGAGGGTCGTCGTCGTCGTGACGGTCAGGGCGGCGCGCGCGGCGTCCGACTCGGGGCTGCGCTTCTGCAGGGCGATGACGCCGTCGGAGCTGCCCTGCGGCGGGTGCGGTTCGCTCAGCAGCTGCAAGAGTTGCTGCTGCGTCTCCCGTTGCTCTTCGTCGCGTTGCGTGCTGCGCTCTTGTTCGCGAGGTGGTTGGTACTGCAGCTGGCGCTGTGCTTCGTGCGTGCGCTGCTGCTCTAGTTGCTGTTGCTGTTGATGTAGCTGCTGCTGCTCTAGCAGTTGTTGCTGTTGCTGATGTAGCTGCTGCTGCTCTAGGTGGCTAATTTGGAGCTCGTGGCGATCCAAGCGGAAGGCATGGTGCTCAAGCTGGATCTCTTGCAAGCTTCGCTCGTCGGGCAGGCGCTGCAGTTGGCTCTGGTGCGGCAGCTGCGCTTGGTGCTGGCTTTGCAACGACGGTTGAACTGCTGGAAACAGCTGCTGCTGCTGATGATTGACATTTTGCTCGGGCTGGCCCATTTCATGCGGGTTCAGCGAGTGCTGATGTGTTTCAACCGGCTGGGTGTGACTGAGCGAAGGGTTGTGACGTTGCAGGCCCGAACGCTCGTTCCGGCGCACTTCTGAAAGCAGCCTCGCGAATGGCACTTCCGACGACCCGGCCGCTTCCTCGTGCCCAGCGCGGGGCGCGCCTGCCCTTGCCGCCGAAGCGGCTTCGAAGGTGTCGTCCGCCAGTATCGCGGTGAGCCCCGGCTCGTACCCCCACGGCCCCTCGGCTTCCTCTTCGCAGAAAATGGTGCTGGGCGCCGCGCCGTGCCCCGCTTGCCTCTGCTCGCCCCAGCCGCTCGTCGCTTCGTTCCCGGGAGCCGGCCACTCGTGCGCCGCGCCTTGCTCGCTGCGGCCCGCGGCCCGCACGCCCTGTCCCTTCGCAAGCAGGCTGTGGGCGACCGCGACCGACTGCCGCGCGGCGCTCTCGCTGGACTGCCGCACCTCCCCCGTGACCGCCGGGCTTCGGCCGGCGGCCTGTGCCAGAAGCCTGTGGATGGCGGCATCACCGCCCGCGGCTGTGCCGTGGCGCTGGGGGGAAGCGGCTGCTGATGGCGCGTCGGGTGCCGCGCCCGCCCCGCCGGGCGCGAGGAGCCTTTTGGCGGCGCCGCCGTGTTCGGAGGCGGAACCTGGTTCCCGGGCTGCTTCCCCGCGAACTGGAGCTCCACTCGGCCCGCTCGCTAGGAGGCTGGGGACCACGTCGTTCGGGTGCGGCGCTACGCTCTCGGTTGATCCGCGCGCCCCGTGTTGGTGGGCGAACCCCGCGACCGGACCATCGGCACTCGCCTTCGCAAGAAGCTGGTGGACGACCTCGTCGGACGAGCGCGCAGCGCTCTCACCTCCGTCGAGTCCTCCCCTGTGTTGACTGGCAACTGGATCTGCACTATAAGCCGCAGCGCCTTCGCCGTTTCTGGTCGAATCTGGGTGCCGCCCGAGCCCGGAGGCCCTTTCGTTGTTGGCGAGAAGTCTGTGGACGATTGCAAGCTCTAACCGGTCAATGTCAACAGAAGACGAATCCAACACCACAGGTTCCGAGTTTACGGGCACGGTAGCGCGCCGGGGACGTTCTGGTGATGCCAGCTGGTGGTAAGTATGCTGTTGTTGTTGTTGTTGTTGTTGTTGTTGTTGTTGTTGTTGTTGTTGTTGTTGTTGTTGTTGTTGTTGTTGTTGTTGTTGTTGTTGTTGGTTGTTGTTGTTGTTGTTGTTGTTGTTGTTGTTGTTGTTGTTGTTGTTGTTGTTGTTGTTGTTGTTGTTGTTGTTGTTGTTGTTGTTGTTGTTGTTGTTGTTGTTGTTGTTGTTGTTGTTGTTGTTGTTGTTGTTGTTGTTGTTGTTGTTGATGTTGCCCCGCAGTCTGTGTCGCTCCGTGGTCCTTTGGACTCGAGGGAACTGTGTTGTCAGCCTCGACATCCCGATCATCGCTGAATTTCGCCGCTGAGAGCATCGAAGCACAACTCTGCGGGCCCAGAATCGACCTTGGCCCTTCCACCAGTGCAGCGCCCGAGGCGAAAGGAGGGCGTTCAGCCAGAAAAGAAGTTGTGGTCACCGACGGCGAGCCGGCCGCCAAGCGCGCGTCGACGTGGCAAAAGTGGCTGTCAAAGTGCTCGGGGGGCACTTGTGACGAAGAGGCCGCGGTGATGTCGTTGATTTGAGGCCGGTATTGAGGAAGGTGGCTGCCGAAAGGTTCAAGGGGCGCTTGAGACGAAGTTAGCTCGGCTTGTGTTCGATGTGCGAAGTGAGGAGAAAGTCGGTACGGGGGGAACTGGCTGTCAAAGTCATCAGGGAGCAGCTGAGACGAAGTCACATTGACTTGCGGTTGGTGATGCGGAAAGTGGATGTCGAAGTGTTCAGAGGGTAGCTTAGACGACGACGTGGCTGTCAGGTCGCCTTGCGGTCGATATGGAGGAGAGTAGCCGTCGATGTGTTCAGCAAGCCTCTGAGAAGCCTCGGGCTCAGCGAGAGCGTTGATATACGACGACGGATGCGACAGGTTGCTGCGCGGAGCAACTTCGGTCGTGCCCTCGGCTGCGTATCCTTTGTCGAAATTCCTTGAGGCTGGGTGATGGTTGTCTTGTAGAGGCTCAACCTGCGACGGCGCACGTTCCAGGGGAGGAGAAGGCCCCGTCAGTGCCTGGCTTGAGAACCGGCTGCTGCTGCGCTTGACCACTTCGGTTGAGACGTCGACAGTGTACGCCCTTTTGCCCGTAGCGCTGCGACGAGCAGACGCAGCAGCATCGGCTGCGTTAAACACGCCCTCGGCTTCCTCAACACGCGCAGACCGGCTAACAGCGCGAGATTGCGGTACTGTGTCTAGCTTTGGTTCGTTCGTGTCACCACGATGACGAAACACTCCTGCGTTCTTACGCACCTCAGGCACACCACCTGCACCTCGCGGTACCTGTTTGTCGGATGTTACTTGGTCGGACTTGTTTCCCTGCCGAGTGGATGAAGCATCCACAGCAACATGAACTGATGCGGAGGTCGACGGGTGCCTACCTGCAAACCGGGTCTGAGCTGCGCGCGCACTGCTGTCTTTCGTCTGAAAATGCTCGGCCGGCGGCTGTCGTGAACTGGCCGCCGGGGCAGCACCGGAGAGCGACCGCTCGTCGCCGGAATCGCTGCCTCCGGCCAGTATATCCTCCAAGTCCTCCGCCGCTTCATCTCTCTTCCTTTCATTTCGTGTGCCTTCTTCAACACTGATCGTCGCCCCTCGCTCGCGCACACCTTTCCTCCCCTTTCCCGACAGCGAAGTCGTGACTCTTTCAGCGGCCCAAGGCCCAGCATTCGACACGACAACCTCCTGATCCTGATCCGACAGGTGCGCCCGTCTCTCCAATGTGCCCGCTCCTTTCTCGGCCCGCTTGTTGAACCCGACTCCAGGTGAGAGTGCTCTCGTATCCGGTCTGACTTCTGAAGCAGAAAGCATTCCACTGGGTCGGCTTTCAAAGGAGAACGTCCTGATGTTATTAAACCTGCTGTCCGAAGCAAAAGAGTACACCTTGTTGATGCCGAGTCTGCTCTCCGAACGTGAAGCCAGTTCGGTGAACCTGCCTTCAGCCAGAGAAGCCTGCGCACCGGGCCTGCTTTCAGGTGAGACCGCCCTCATATCATTGAACCTGCTTTCTGAAACAGAAGCCTGTTCACAGGCGGGAGTTCCCTTTCCGGACCTCGCTGCCTCGGTGATTAACTCGTCGTCTCCTTCTGCAGTGCCAGTTGAGCCCTGATGGACGTGCGACAGCACCTCCTGACCTGAACCGGGAAAGACAACTGGCTGAGTGCTATCTCGGACCTCCACAGAATAATGGACGCCGGTCGAACTGCTTGTGTGCAAGCGGGAGGTGAATTGAGAATGTGTGGGTTTGCTTGACTCCCCTCCTGGGATCCGTGATTTGCTGTCGTCCAGTGTCCAGCGAGCACTGACGTTCGGAAGGACGGACATCCCAAGAGTCATAGTGGTGTGATCGAAGACACCCAGGGTGCGGTCAGGGGGGGTGAGCAGGTGTTGGTCGGAGCCGAAGGAGGTGTACAAAGGAAGCAGAGACCCGGGTTCTGCTGTGCAATGGGGCTGGTCGTCCTGAACACTGTTTCCAACGGAGCTCTGCCTCTCTGCCTGTAAGCTTGCCGGCGGTTCGACCACTTGGATCACCGGAACGAGTCCTTTTTCCTCTCTCGCAGTTGAATGTATATCGCCGTCTACAAAGCTCCGATGTACTCGCGTCGCTTTGGTCCGCCGAGAACAGGTGGACGAGGGATGGCGGTTGTGCTGCCGCTGCCGGGTTCTCTGCTGCCGGCGCCAACATCGGAAGGCTCTCAGCTGGAGGTGGCGCGCCCTGTGAAAGTCAGCGACTGCGTGGCTTTGGATGGACTGGAAGTGAAAGAGCATGACTTCGGACCAAGCGGCCTCCGACGCGAGCGCCTCTTCGATGAGGACAGCTTTGTTGCCATTTTCCGACTGGACGGCGAGCTGCAGCAGAGCCGAGACCACAGCTTCCAACGATTTGGTGCCGACTTTGTTCGACTTCCGGAACAACGCCGTGTTGAGGACGTTCAGGACCAGGTACAGAGAGCCGGCCTGAGTCAACGCCGGGGTTCTGCTTGACAGTGCGCGGGACACCTCTGCGACGACGTCGCTTTGTGAGGAAGCGGCGGTGCATTGTTCGACCATGTCGTAAACCTCAGACAGCAAAGCCACTGTTTCCCTACCAAACCCCTTCAGCACCCGCGCCATCAGCGCCCCGGGCGACGTCGGCTCTTCGGCATTGGAGTCGGAGTCCGATGCGTACGAGCAGTTCAGCGCTAAGGCGCTGTCATCTTCGAACGCGAGGCGTTTCCGCGGCGTGTCCATGCACGCCTGCGGGTGGACGGTGCGTCGGTACTGTCGGCTTCCCTTTTCTTCGGGGGGGCCGGGATGTGAAGTGGGGTGGGGTGGGTGTTTTCTTTGTGGCCCACCTGTGTGTTTCGAGGAATATATTTCGCTCCTGGACTTGTCGCGACCCCCGGATAGATATTGCCTTCTTTGCGGCCGCAGGCGCTTTGTCTGAATCTGCCAGTCCCTTCAGAAAAGTTGACTCACATCGAGGCCTGTACACGGTAAGCCCAGCCTCAGAAGCTGGCGTTAAAGCTGGAGTTTAATTCTCCTTCCGTGCGGTTGCCTTCGGAGCCGTAGGCGCCGCTCCGGTGTGCGAATTAAACTCATGTTTAATGCGCTGTTCTACCAGACGGACCTCAGCTACGTTCCTTGGCCGGACCGCTGACGCTACGGGATCCTCGGTTGTGCCCCTTAGCTGGATTGCTAGCTCGATGGGATGAGCTGGCCGGCGTGTGGGCACGGCACGGGCGAATGTGGCCGCCATATGGCGGCTGCGGTTGCGGGCCGGGCCGGCGCGACCGCGAGCAGACAGGCTGCGTGCGCGACCACCGTTAGCTGGCTTGCGCTGCCGTGGGCCCGATCGCGCCATTCACGCGGTACCATGGGATTGTCCCTTCGCCGGACAGCTCTAGCAATCCAGGGAACACAGACCTACACCCTCGGCATCTGGACGCGCAGCTGTGAGCAGCTGGGACAGGCAGCCGGCACACGGCTAGATCGCCGCGCCTCTTAACGTGTACACGTGCCAACGTATCCGGCCGTAGAACCTGACCGATTGAACACAGTGCGGGTCGCGGAGAACTTCCTCATCGCGCCTTCGAACCATTTTACGCCCCCAGTCGCTCACGGTGACGACTTGGTCCGGATCCGTACTGGCCCTCGGGAGAGTGCGGCAGCCGCACTATGGGTGCCGTACGCGTTGCCATTTCGCCCGGCCGGGACCTGCTGGTTGAGGTCCTGCCCCACGTGGCCGGTACCGCAGAGGACGAAGAGCACGTGGTAACAGGCATAGCAGCTCTAACGTCATTTCCTTCTGCGGGAGACGACCTCTACCAGACAATAACTGACCCTGCCTGGGGCGCCACCCGAAGCACTCGATAGCAAGAGGGGGGAGGGGTCCGAGAGCAATGTCGTCGGTGCAGTTCCCTTTCCCCCTAGGCGGCCGCCCCGACCTCGTGGGCTTCCCGGGAGGTAGCCTCTAGACCCTCTCTGGAGGCGGTGCTCTCCCATCGGAAACTCGCCCCTCCGAGCTGCCCGATGACCCAAGTCATCTTCCTCGTCCTTCCATTTTCTGGGGGTGGGTGGGTGGGAAAATCGAAGGATACTGTTTGGTACGCTTCGCTCCTGACGACGCTTGCACGAAATTAGCTGACATTAAACTTCCATTTAATTCTCCTTCCGTGCGGTTGCCTTCGGAGCCGTAGGCGCCGCTCCGGTGTGCGAATTAAACTCATGTTTAATGCGCTGTTCTACCAAACGGACCTCAGCTACGTTCCTTGGCCGGACCGCTGACGCTACGGGATCCTCGGTTGTGCCCCTTAGCTGGATTGCTAGCTCGATGGGATGAGCTGGCCGGCGTGTGGGCACGGCACGGGCGAATGTGGCCGCCATATGGCGGCTGCGGTTGCGGGCCGGGCCGGCGCGACCGCGAGCAGACAGGCTGCGTGCGCGACCACCGTTAGCTGGCTTGCGCTGCCGTGGGCCCGATCGCGCCATTCACGCGGTACCATGGGATTGTCCCAATGGCTCCTATCCCAATGGTCCTTTGCCAGCAGAGAAGAGCTGTCGGGGGGATGCGGACTGGAACGGTCTCCCCTCTTTTATTGCTGAGGTCACAAGCGCGGAAGCGCTGGTAAAACATTTTCACAGTTCTCCTTCAGCCAGCTTGCGAGCTCCTCTTCCACCACACCTTGCTCGAGGACACGCCTCCGCGAACCGCCGCGAACTTCAGTACACCTTCCCGAACCAACACCAGAAGAGTTTGGGATGAGGCGGGGTTGCAAGTAGACAGTCACTCGGCGTTACTAAGAGACCAAACCCAGCAGGATCAAAGAATGTCAGCTCACCTTCCTCATTCTTTCGGAATGGGACAGCAATCCCGTCAAGCAGGAGAGACCCACCCCAAGACCCGAACAAGGGATAGGCAGACCCCTTCCAGGACTATCCATTCCAGGACCACACCCCCTCTCCGGGCTGGACGAAAGTACTTTGTATATTGCACGTGCGGACACATACCAGGTGCGCGCGCCGACGAAGGGGTCTGCTACCCTGAGCCACCGGGCTGGCGATCGTCGCATCTTCCGGCGATGCAGATTATCGCCACAGATTCTTTGCATTCTAACCCAGACGATCTCTTCCCCTCACAGCCGCACACGGGCGCGAAAGAGTAGTAGTAGTAGTCGTAGTAGTATGTGTCATCCTACTCCGGGAACAAGTCAGGGAGAAGAACGGAGCAATCAACAAACGAGTGACTTAAGGCGGCCGCTTGAGCGGCGCCAATCTGAGCGCACACAGCAGCAGTGACGCGTCGGCAGTATTTGCACTTCAAGATGGGGCTGTCGTCATGAGCGTCGACGGCTAGCCAGTGTCGGCAGAGGGTGCAGTGGTCGGAGCAAGCTTGAACGTGGCCGTGGCATGTCGGTGCCGCACAAATGAGGTGGTCGATGTAGTTCAGCGCATTAACCTTGCGCATGCGCCGCGCAGCCTGCGAGATCACGCGCTTCCAGGGTCGACCGCATCCGGTCCCACGTGCCTTCGTACGTTCCCGCGTCTTCCGCGGCGGCGCGAAAGAAATGCGTAGTTTTGTTTTATTCTTTTACTTGTTTGTTGTCGACAACATATTGTGGTTGAGGTGTCATTCAGATGAAGATCTAAAGCCGCCCACGTCAAATTTTGTTAAGCATTGAGTTCTTTTAAGTACATGAACCACATGGATTAGCATGTTAAGCAGCGGCTGCCAAAACTTGCCGTGACACCTAGTTGATGCAAGGTAAAGGACAAAGTTGGAAGTAATTGGGAAGTTGATATTTTGTTGGGACCCTCGTAGCTCGCTGGGTCAGGCGCGCCAGGTAAGTGCTGGGCTAGTTCCTGTCTGGGCTCGGACTGTGAAGTCCTCTTGGGTTTCCGTCGCAAGTTCTCTCGTGTATGCTTACACCGAACCAGTTTGCGAATGGGTTTCCGGACCTTGTTGTCGCTATACCACAGAAGCGACACTTCGGCACGGTGGCTTGTGGGTCAGGAAGTTGTGTTTCTGGGATGTTCGCGGGAGGGCTTGCCTGCGAATCTTGCGTTTGTGACGGCGTCTGTCGTGGCAGCTCTGGTGTAACAGGTCGAGCTGGTGGCTGTTCCCTTGAGTCCAGTCGAACGGAAGGCTGTTCTGGTGACTCTGGTTGAGCGGCCAGATGTTCTGGTTGTTCTTCTGATGGTTGGGGGACAACACGCGGGCACGCCTGTTCCTCTGTACTTGTCGCTGAAGCAGAAGAGTTGCGGGGAGGGTCTGCGTTTGGGTTGTGGAATCTTGCGAACAGGCTTTCGGAGTACGGTCCCTGTATTGGGATGTAATGCACTTGAGCGATATAACCTAGCATTACGGGGGTCCCTGACTCACCTACTGTCTGCGTGTGAAACCTGTTTCTCTCGTCAATGGAAAACAGGTGTATTTTCACGTTTTTGAGCTTTGTGTAGGCCACGAGTGAAAGGTAGTCGCCCCAGGTGTAGTTCTCGCGGAGTTTTGCAATGTACTGGGAGCGGGTAGGAAGATCCTCAAGTCACTCTTGTGCGATTCCCAGTAGTCTGCTAGCTCGTTGCGGAGGGCCATCTGGTCTCCCTGTTTGTAAGACAAGCTCAGGAACAGGCAGTTTCCATTTCCAGCTACGGAACGCGGCTGCAATCCTATTGTCCTCAGTCTGGACATGAGTCTCAGCTCTCGTTTGAGAAGCCTGTCACGTGAGTTGAGGTTGTCACTGTCTTTAGGGGGTTTCGTTGGTTCGGCATTGGGGAAGAAGGTTGGAATGTGGGTTTCTTTAGAGAGTGAGGATACCACTTCGCTTACTTTCTTTGTTCTCCGACGCCCTACTCTTTTTTGTTCTTCTACGATTGGGAAGCCTGCGTAGTAAGATACAACGCAATTTTGGAAAATAAAACAAATGCTACTGCGGCGGAGCTCTGTCGGCGGTTCGCTTGAGGGTAGCCACTCGAGGCAGAACACAGTAAATGGTGTCAAGCAGTGTCCCTCTTCCAAAGCAAGCGGATCGCAGTCAAAGAGTTTTTAGAGAGTGTCAAGCAGCGTACCTCTTCCAAAGCAGTCACGCCGAAGCGCGCTCACGGTCAATGGGTATCCCAAAGCAGTCACGCCGAAGCGCGCTCACAGTCAATGGGTATGTAGAGAATGCCAAGCAGTGTCCCTCTCCCAAAGCAGTCACGCCGAAGCGCGCTCACGGTCAATGGGTATCCCAAAGCAGTCACGCCGAAGCGCGCTCACAGTCAATGGGTATGTAGAGAGTGCCAAGCAGTGTCCCTCTTCCAAAGCAGTCACGCCGAAGCGCGCTCACGGTCAATGGGTATCCCAAAGCAGTCACGCCGAAGCGCGCTCACAGTCAATGGGTATTCAGTCAGAGTCACAGAAACCACGCCGGCCTCAAGAGATGCAGCCGAGAACACCCGCTGCACCCGGTACTCTGCTCCCGGTCGAAGTCAGTTCCGGGAAGCGACAGTCGCGAGACACCAAAACAAAATCGAAGGATACTGTTTGGTACGCTTCGCTCCTGACGACGCTTGCACGAAATTAGCTGACATTAAACTTCCATTAAAAAGCGGGTGTCACACCCGCTTTTCGGGTGTGATTTTACACGCGTTTTGGTTGTGGCACACCCGCTTTTCGGGATTCCTTACCTCCAGCTTCTGAGGCTGGACCTCGCCGTGTAGAAGCCAGTCCCTTCAGAAACGTCGACTCACAACAAGGCAATTCGCGCGTTTGCGGGGCGCGAGTCACTTGTCCGCCAGCGCCAAAGCCGATGACGGCCCTCCCTACTGCATCGGAGTCGGAGGGCGAAGCTCTCGAAGAAGCGAGCGGCAAGAAACGGTAATCGTGGTAAACTTTCTTTTTGTTCCTTTTACGGCTATTCTCTCCTTTTATGCGTCTTTTGCTCTCTATTGCTGGGAATACCGGTATTCCTGGACTTTTGGTGCTGAAGGAAGGGATGAATCCGCAAACCCGAGAAAGCTCCCGAAGAAGCGAGCGGCAAGAAAGGTTTGAAAAGCTGGAGCGATTGCAGGAAGAATGTATGCTGCAGAAACAGAACAGAGACAGAAGGGAAAGTTGGGGTCGGTACCTCTCGGAGGAAATTGTACACGCGGGTGGTTGTAAATTCTGTTGGTTGCAAGCGCAGCATGGAGCAAAAAGGATGGTTCAGAACAATTGCAGAATATTGCAAGGCTTCCGTCGAGATGGTCTTTTTGTCCGAAAGCGGTTGTCGACTAGCTTGTTTATTTCGCTTATTCTTGTGTTTTTCCTTTACTTTTGCAGAGTGTTCTTCGTGGGAGGAACTGTTTTGTTTTAAGTTTTCTGGTGCGCTTAACGCCCTGAACTGAAGGCATTGGCGCTATAGAGAGCCACACGAGGGCTTGGGAGATTGTGAGCTGAATCATCAGAAAAAAGCCCGTTAGCGGTGTACTCCTGATTAAGGTGCTAGCCACGCAACTTGTGTAAAACATGAAAGAAGTCCGCAGTCGAAGCCAGCAGTAGTGTTGAATTTCTCGATTGAAGGCCGGGTTGTACCCACCGCCCACGCTTTGCGGCTGGACGGAAGACCGAGTGGATGTTGGGCAAGCTGGAAACAATTTGCGCCCGTAACAGCTGGAACGATGCCGTGCCTGAATATCCGCACGACGTACCCTTTGTTCAGTGGGAGTTGAGATTCTCCGTCAAGATGCTAGCGGTGCGTGTGAAACGTCAAAGAAGAACCGCAGTTCAAACCAGAGCCAGCGCTCGCGCTGCCCCGTATTCCTGGAAGGCGTTGGTGCTTCCGAGGCCGCACAAACTTGGGAGCTTGTGTGACACATCAAAACAGCCTACAGTTCAACCAACGCTAGTGATCGCAACGACCTAGATTCCTGTGCGCTACTGTGAGGCCGTTGGGGCCGTGAGGGGTTCCGATGGTATTTCTCCTTTTTTGTAGCGGTACGTAAATACGGGGGTCGAATAATAACACCTGTTATTATGCGATTTGTCGAATACCAAAAGAATTTCCGGGTAGCCGAACAGTAGCAGGATCAAGTAGTTGCACATGAAAAGGCATACGAAGCCAACATAAAAATGCCTCTTCAGGTACCCCACCAAGAGAGGCATGTAACCGTCGCTTGTGCAGAAAACGAATTCTCGCACGAAGCCTCGTTTAACATCATTTTGGTCATCATCGATCAGTTGGTGCTGATCTTTTCCGTTTATGAAATCTAGAGCGCCAGAAAGGCTCCCTTTCTTGGGGTTGACTTGGATACCCATGTATATTTTTCCTGCGAAAGAATCGTAGCGGTGAGTGAGACTAAATAAACTGACATGCGATGGTGCCGGTTGCAAAAGAGGGAGAGAGAGAGTTAGATCCTGACACCAACGCCTGATGTGCTTGGATTGAGAGCAGGTAAGTGCAGGTGCCGTGAAGGCACGCAAGCGGGCTAGAGCTATTTGATAACGTCGTCCGTCGGTAGACGTCAACGCGGATGAGGACGAGGACGAGGTCAGGCTAGTCGTTTCCAGGTCAACTGCTGTATCTGCTCGCTTTACTCGCGACGCGGATCTCTTGGACCGCTGTGGCCCTTGAAGATTCGATGGGAAGCTGCTTGGACGAGAAAGCCGCTTAAAAGGCGACCGTGCCGAAGGCTATCAATCCTCCCGCCCGTATTGCAAGCTGTGCACGCGGCCTTGCGACGTACACTATCATTCCAAACGTGACGCGCCTGGCTCAGACGAACACCGTCTTAGTCGTGTAAGAATACCCGACAGAAACTGCGCAACTGCTATACTTTGCTTCAGGAGGGTAGGTCCCCTTTAAGGATAGAAGGGTTATCGACTACCGCAATCGTGAGCAGCAAAAACTCAAAGAGGCCTAACTATTCCTGCATGGGTTGTGCATGAAAATACTCGACGTAGCTGCTTACTCCGAATGGAAGGAGGAAATATAGAGGTAGAGGGGAAAATACAATGCAAACACAATCTGCTTTGTTCTTTGCTTACACCACCGTGTGTTGTTTGTGTGATTTGTCGTGTTGGGGTAGCCCCACGTAACCTCACGTCCGTTCAACACGTGGTTCGGTTCCAGCCTTGGGATCCCTTCGGTTCTTTGTCTGGCAGCTATTGTCGAGCATTTCGTTCCAAGCTGGCGCTTATGTAAAAAATAATGCATTCGAGCAAAGAAAGAGAACAAAACAGGCGCTTCGCTTTGTGTATCGGTTGACCGACTCTTGCTTTGTTCGCCCTGTTCTTCTCAGGTTCCGAAATTGTGGTCAACATCAACACACGCGTGTCTCTCTTTTTTTTTTGCCCGCGGGGGAAGTATTGATACGCTTGCTCCCCCAACCACACTTTCTTTACGAAAAAACAGGGGTTCAATTTTGTTTCCTCTGTCGATTTATGTCTGAGACTTCAGTACTGCGTGTTCAGTCCCATTCTGAGCGACAAAAGACAATCGAAACTCGACTGTTTTGCGGATTTGCGCCGCCTGCAGCGCAAAAAAGGCCAGGGTTTCGAGACCACACAACCTTTTAGCTTCTCCCAAACGACAGAACCTAACGACAGAGTCGAAGGCGGTTGCTTCTATTGGCAGGCTTTGCATGCAAGAGGAGGTTGCTTAGCTTAGGCACAATATTGCCTTTTTTTTCTTTTTTTGCCTCTTGGACATCCGCTCTTTGTTCAATTCCTCCCACCGTCCCCTCTTTCACCTGCTTCTTTCCCTTCTCGAAAAACTGCTGGTTGCAGTCTAGCCCATCATCAGCAACGACCGTCGAGCAGCAGTAAAAACGCGTGCCCAAATGCCTTCGCGCTTTCAGCAAATTATTTCGTAGTGGCGGTGGCCTGTAAACTTACGAACACCTCCCCTAGCATCTGTATTCACAACGTTCGTTGGCCCTGCAAGTCGGATGAATCCCAGCGGCGGCGACGGTAATTCCGCAGGTGCCTGCGCGAGCTCATCGGCACGGGACCCGCTTCCGCCGAACCTTGTACCGAATCACGACTCTGTGGTGTGCGGCATGCTTGGAGTCACGTAGTAGGAATCGTTTGAACTTGATATGCAACAACAATCTGTGACGATAGACTGCACAAGCCACTACAGACTACCTCTTTGCACGCGTCGTGTCATGCTTCGGTCGCTTCTTTCCCGCGTACTGTTTGTCTGCGGTGCGCGCTTTACGTCCGATGTGCAGTTTGATGACGAGGAATCAGATAATTCATCGCACTTCCTTTTCTCCCTCGCAGGGCGTTTCCGCGGCCGAGATCTCGACTCCTTAGCCTGCTCGTCTTCGCGGCTCCGCTTCGAGTAGGAATCGTAGTTTGAGTCGTTCTAGAACAAGTCTGGAATCAGAACGGAGCAATATTTACAAACAAACGAGGGACGCAAGGCAGCCGCTTGGGCGGCGCCGATCGCTTGGAGTCAAGAATAGTTGAGTTGCAGCTCTTGACAAAGATAGATGGAAAAAAGAAGGTGTTTGTATTCTTCGCTTTCTCTCACGAACGGGGGGTCGGTCCTGCTTTTGGCTTCGTAGGTTCTCCCGACTCCCCAATTCGTGATGATCAGAAGGTCCTACTTGGGCGGTTTGAGAAAACGAAAAAGCTACATCTGCAACATTGTAACTCGTGTTCTACCGAAGACTTCCGCCCGGCACAAAACTCGGATTTACCTGTGCTTCGTGTGGGCTACAGCAATTTTCCTATATTTCCTACTGACGTTGCGAGCCCTTAGCAGCCTTCTCGAGTATTTCCTTCAACGTCAGGTGCTTCCAATTAGAACATGCCTTGAAAAAGGGAGCGTGGAGAAAGGAAGGCGGGAGAGAGGGGCGGTTCCATACTCAGGGTCAGGACCGGCCGCGGCGTCGTCGGTGCAGGCGGGTGCCTGCGAAGCGGCGATGGGCGAGGCGGGGCGTTCGGCGCGGCCGGTGTGGTACGAGGGGGCTGGCGGCTCGCAGCACGGCGCCGCGTCGAAGGCCGGGGCCTGCTTGCCGCCGTTGACCGTCGCCGCCTCCGGCGCCCCCGCGCACGGGCCGCGCGGGGGCTGGCAGCTCCCGCTCGGCAGCCGGGGTGACCCGTTCAACGCCGCACCCCCAGCCGCCGGCTTCGGCGGCGCCAGCGACAGGACGGGCGGAACGTCGGTCAGCACCGGCGGCGCGGGGCTCGTCGAAGGCCGGGCGCCGCCCGCCGCCGCCTGGGCGGCCGCCTGCCCCGGGGTTTCCCCCGCTTCGAGGCCCTGCACCCGTTCTTTTCCGCCTTCCGGGCTCTCCACCGCCCGGCGGGCATCGCCCGCTGGGGGCGTGGCGTGTCCCGGGCGGCCGGAATCCGCTGGGGCCGACCCGTCGCTGTTCCCGGCCTTCCGCTTGGTTTCCACTGGGCTGCTGGGGGGGCACTGTCGGCTGTCGCCGGCTGGCTCTGCGGCGGGGGGTGCTGGCTTGCTTGGGGGTGCGCGGGTGGCCTCCATTTTCCGCTGGCTCTCTTCCAGCTTGCGCATCCACGCCGCGCTGCAGTGCAGGCGGTAGCTGCCCTCGTGCATCTTCATCCACGCGTGGTCGGTCAGCACGGACGACTTGGGTCGCTTTTCGGGCGCCCGCTGCAGGCACAGCCGCAAGAACGAGAGGCACTCTTCGGATCCTGTGGTCTCGGCGGAGCCGAGCGGAGGGTAGCCGCTGCCGCTGGCGATCGCGTGCATGGCCTGCAGCTGGCCGAGGTCGGAGTATGGCGGCCGCCCGGTGAGCATCTCGAGAACTGTGCAGCCGACCGACCAGATGTCGGCGGGGGGGCCGTGCCCCGATTCCCGGATGACCTCGGGGGCCATCCAGAAGGGTGTCCCGCGGATCGTGCGGAACGGCGCGTCGCCGTCGTGGGGCACGTTTAGCTCGGTGAACATGCTCTTCGCGGATCCGAAGTCGACCAGTTTGATCTGCGTGTGCGTGGGGCAAAACATAGGGCAAAACATGCAGGGGGGTCTCGTTCGGACCTTTACTCTCTTCATCGGTAAGAAACGTGAAGCCATCGGGGCGATTAACGCAAAATTGATCGAGGGGAGCGAGTTCGGGACTGCGGGAGGAGGGAGGAATTTGCCTGCGTTATTTGCTAATTCCGAATCCTTAAGTTCCGAATCGTCCCCTTCCAACCTTGCCCTGGAGCAAGTGGACTCAAATCCTCAGGGCTTGTCGCCCAACAACATATATCCTTGTTCCATAGGTCCTCAGCTCGACCCCCCAAGACGCACCGAAGGTGCTCAAACAAGTTTGCAAGAGAGAGTGCGAAAGAGACAGGGAGAGAGAGAGAGAACGCACCAGACCAAGTCAAAGGGTGTAGGATTCAAGTCTTCGCAGTCCCGGGGCCTCTCCCCATCCGCCTGCACGTGTTTTCGTGGCATCGCTACCGCAAGTCTTAAGTCTTGTGCGCTAGCTTCGTTGAACTGTGAAAGGTACTCTGATCTCACCCCAAATTCTCGCTCTCATTTCCTTTTCTGAGAGAGGAGAGAGAAGGAGGGAGAAAGAGACGACTACACAACTGGCTACGAAAGCAGGTGCGTGCTCAAAATACTCGAGGGGCTGCCTTGTGCTTACTTCGAAGGAGGCTAAAGGGGGAGAAACAATACAACTACAACGTGGGTCTTTTTTGTTGAGCGAGCAGGTGCTTTTACAAAAAGAAAAGTGGCATACGTGACCCTCAGGCGTGATAAGCAAATTGGCGCCCTTTATATCGCGATGCACAATGCCACACGTGTGCAGGTATGTGACCCCGTCTGTATGGATGTTAGGCAGTGAGTTCCTTCTCGGGGGAACGTCTTAGTGCAGTGTTTCAGCAAAGCAGTTCTTTTGTTCTCATTCTCAGCACATTAACATTTGCGCAAGACATACCGAGGATTTCGCGAGTGTAGTTGCATGCAACGGGCTCCATCAGCGTTTTGTACAATTTGACCAACGACTGTGGATTGTGGTTACTTTCTGGACTCCTACGCCGAAGAAGGACTGCTGACACGGGAGGCGCCTGCCTAACATCAGGAAGTGGCAACCTGGCGGAGGTAAACACTCTGCCCTATGAGAGAAAAGGGAAAGCGCAAAGCAAAAGTTGTCCCTCCCGCTGTCCCCGGCTTCTTTGGCAGACGTTTGCGACGTCTCTCGCCTACTCCCTGTCAACGAATTTGCGCTCACCTGCGGCGCATTGCATGCCCGGTGGAGGGCACTCTACAGCCAGAGTATGTCCTACAAAGCGGGTGCCTGTGTTGTAAAGAAAAAGCAAACCGCTAGGTTTCCGCCCGGCACGTATTCCATCAGGATGTGGGCTTTCTCCTTCACGCGCTCAAGGCCGAGGTATTTGACGATGTTGGGATGCTCGACGGTTTTGAGGACCTCTATCTCCTTCTTCAGATCCTTCAGGATCTGAGGCGTGGTGATCATGACCTCCTTCACAGCAATGGACCGACCTGTGAGGGATTGGATCGCTGCGGAGAGAAACCGGTCGTCTTCGGGTTGAATGGCCCCCCGCACACATCCCGTTCCTTACTGCTGGATGACCTGCGTTCACATCTTTTGCGGTCCACTTGCTACAAACACTAGGTTTTAGCCCACCAAGGGGGCACGTTCTTTCTTGCTTTCCGGGGGTAGGTACCAGAATGACGGCAGAAAAGTCTAATGTGACGGACTAAATTCGAGAACGCATGCTCCAGACGCGGGGGGAACGGTGGCAATATGCGTACCTGTTTTGTTGTCGAGCCCCCGGTACACCTTGCCGAAGGAGCCAGTGCCGATGAGCGCGCCGCGGGCCCAGTCGATCTTGCCCTTCCGCTTCGCGGCGGCGTCGGGGCGCCGCGCGCGGACGGGCGGCGGCGGCGGCGGCGGGGGGTGCGCGGGGGCGCCCGCCGCCGGCGGCGGCGCGGCGGCAGCAGCAGCCGCGACGACGACGCAGCCGGGCTTGGCGGAAGGCGGCAGGGCGGGGAAGGCGGCAGGGGCCGGCAGCGGGGCGGTCGCCTGGTCCCCCGCAGCGCTGCCCGAATCCAGGGCGGCGGCGGGCGACGCGTCCGGGTTCGCGGAGGCGGCTAGCTGGGCCGGCGTGGGAAGCCGGGAGGACGGGCTGCGGTTGATCATCAGCTTCAGCTCCGGTCCCGGCTGCTGGTCCGGGTGCCGGTCGGTGTCGCCGGGGTGGTGGGGGTCCTCGCCCATCGCTAAGAGGTCGTCGCACTCGGACGAGCTGCCGGACTCCCACGCGTCACGTTTGCTGCTCCCGGGCTGCTCCGTCGCCGAGGAGGCCACCGGGGTGCCTCTCCACCAGGATCGGGTGTCATCCGACCGCTGCATGTACCTCTCTGGCGGTCGTCCCAATCGTCGTTCTGATTTATTTTCTTGGAGGTGGGGGTTATGGTTTTTTTTGTTCCTGGACAGGATTTGTCGAGTTGCGGTAAAGGAGCCAGTGTGCTGCAAGGATGCTCTGTTTCTGACATATCAAGCCTGATAGTGAGTGAATATGATCGTGAGAATAATCTCTTCCCAAAAACGCTGTCAGCCTTCTCTTTCGAGTTTGCCAAAACCTGCTCTCAAAGAACACGTATGCTTAAGGCTGACGGCCCATGGGATCCGTCTGAGGTTTGAAAAAGGGTTAGGATGCAAAAGATCCGAGTTGGAAATTGCCCGTGAGGCGTCGTGCATTAGCCTTTTCATCTCGTCTTGCTCGTCGCGTTTAGGCGCACGCTTGGTACCTCTCTCATCCTTCGTCTACCGGCTTCATTCATGGTCTGGCGTGAAACCAGTTGTTGGCCGGCGAAGCCCGCTTCTTCTGCCCAACTCTAGCCGGTAGCAGCAAGAATGTGCTTAGACCCGGTAACGAATTGACATTGAACTCATTGTCATCCACCCAACTGTTTTCCGTCCAGGACATTCAGGTCCACGCAACATGAAACGCGAGAAATGTGGAGTGCACGTTTGTTCTTTGTTGTTGTTGTTGTTGTTGTTGTTGTTGTTGTTGTTGTTGTTGTTGTTGTTGTTGTTGTTGTTGTTGTTGTTGTTGTTGTTGTTGTTGTTGTTGTTGTTGTTGTTGTTGTTGTTGTTGTTGTTGTTGTTGTTGTTGTTGTTGTTGTTGTTGTTGTTGTTGTTGTTGTTGTTGTTGTTGTTGTTGTTGTTGTTGTTGTTGTTGTTGTTGTTGTTGTTGTTGTTGTTGTTGAGAAGCGCAACAAAAAGCGCGGGGGCTAGCAATTCTAATGAGCGATGTCGTGGGGATGACTTCAACTTGGCGTAGCACGGCCATTTCGAGGTTCTGCCCATGCATGCCGTTGAGAAACGGCAAGATTACGGCACCAGATGCCGTGCAGGTTAGTGCTTCGCGCCAACGCCTAAAGCAAGGTAACCAAGGAACAGTCTGCAGCCTACGACGCAGATTCTCTACGTACGGATTCAAAGCATGGACTGGTTGACGTATGTGTTTTGTGTAACTGTCTGTCGTGCGACATAATATTATGGATGCCGTTCCGTCGCTGCGAATTGCGTCCTGAATCAAACTCGCCCGGCTCGGTTTCTCCTGTCCGGTCTAGCAACAAGCAGCGCACTTGTCTCACGATGCGTCAATACCGCTCTCTCAGCCTTCCTTTGGCTGAAGTGGGCCTATCTCTTTCGTCATGTCAGTGTGCCGTCCCTTCAGCACCGACGCCTCGCCTACCTTCGCGGATAGCCACTTCGTGAAGCCGTCGTCGGGCAGCTCCGGCTCCTTCAGCTCTGTGTGCAAGGTCTGCCTCCTTCCCATTTTTTCGACTGCCGCGATACTCCCGATGCCGGGCCTCGCATCGAGCACCACGGGGACCTGCGTCTGGTACTCCTCCGGGGTCATGCCCCACAGATCGCGTTTGATGCCGCTTGTCAGCGTCTGCCCACGCCGTTCGAAGACGGATGAGATTCGGGTCAGGAGATCGTGCATGTCTGTGATGGAAGCCACGAGGGTCTCTGCGGTATCGCACGTGACGTTGATTTGGCTCTGCTGCTTCTCGACGACGTCAGCGTCTTGCTTCGCAGACATCACTTCCGGTAGGAATCGTTCGGTGCGCGCCAGGGAAGGCAGAACCTCTGACACCCGCAGGGTGATTCTGTTGATTTCGGGGACCAGGTTCTGGCACAGCTTGTCTGCGTCCGTAAGTTGGAGCAGGATCATGGTGAGGCTCGCGAGGACGGTCTCCAAGGCGCGCACCGCGGGGATCAGGACGTTTGCGTACTCCACTTTTTTGCTGGTCTGCTGCGTCCAGCGCTGGCTGACCTTCTTCCAGCTGCTGGCGGCTGTTTCTTCGCACTCGGCTCGTTCGTAGTACTTGTCGACTTCCTGCTCCGGCACGATGCCTCCCAGCCTTGCGTAGCACGACTCCCGGGTCAGCAGAATGCACCGGAGCGGGATCTTTCGCTCGTCCAAGTCGACGACCTGCATCTCCCGCAGACGCTCGATGGCGGCGTACTGCTCGCTCACCCCGAAGGCTTCATCGTCCGGCCCTTCGTCTTCCGCGGGCACAGACTCGTTCCGCGCTTTCCGAATTTGCACCCCGGCCGCCCTCGTCCTCCTCCTCTTTTTGCGGGCCTCCCGCGCCGACAGCAGGAATGCGAACAGCTGCTTCTTGTATTCCTTCATGAAGCTCACGAAGGACCACAAAAGAACGCGCGGGTTCCAGCGGTTGCCTGTGTTTGTTGGCGTGTTGATGTGTGGGCACCGGAGACTTGTAGGTTTTCCATTCAGTCTCCGCTTTGTTCGTTCTTTGAGGCGGTTTCGTGTTCTGCATGGTGTTTCTGCTTCTCTTATTTTGAGGCTTCTAGTTGCGCGCCTTGGTATTCACCTCTGTTTAATCGTATTCGACTTTGCTCGACTTTTTGCTCTGGACGGCGCTTCGCAGTCTCGCGCAGCACGATTCCCGTGTTGGCAAGAGGAAGTGGAGCTGGATACTCTGGTCGATGAACTCGTCGATCTGCAAGTCCCGCAGTGCGTGCGAAATGTACGATCAAGATTGTCTCAAAACAAGGGGCATACTGCTTGGGGAAGCCTTCGAGACGACCTGGAAGGTGCCGATGATGATGGCCAAGAACATGTTGAGCATCAGGAGCCAGGTGAGGGTCAGGTAGCTGATGATGAACACAGGGGTCCAGAAAGGGTGCATCTCGTCCATCTCGGTCCAGTAGTCGATCTCCCCGCGGGCGATCATGAGCAGGAAGTAGGCGGTGCATGCCGCAAAAGATCGCAGGTCGCGCAAGGTGGACCCGTACAGCACGTTCCCAGCGAGGGCATGAGGGATGAAGATGAACACGAACGTGACAAACCACGCCTTCAGCAGCGAGGCTGACGCGCGAAGCGTCCCGGCGAGCACGCCGAAACGGTCATCGTACTGCAGCAGCCCGAGGATTCGGACCCACGCGATCACGTTGGCCATCGCAAAATGGGTCAGCGCGGCCTCGAAAAGGTCGGCGTACTGCGAAAACACCTGGAACAGTATCCGCTTGTCGCCCTCCGCGTCGTAACCGAACTTGGAGCGGAACTCTTCGTAATATGCCTCTCCTCGCTCCATCTGAAGTCCGTAGTGCCACAACGTTGCCCGGCTTACGAACAAAATTACGAGAACTATCGTGTGCGTCACCTGCGTTTTTACAGTTAAAGTTCGCTTGAAATTCCGGGGTTTTAGGGTCTCCGTGTGACCGTTCATGAATGGGTTCTCTTAGAGCAAGAAAGGGCTATATGGTTACGTGTGCGTCACCTGTGTTTTTGGTGTATTCGGTGCACGTGGCACTCCTTTGCAATGAACGAGACTCGAGAGATTCTCCGTTTGCAAAAAACTTGCCGTCGACGGTCTTCTGAGGTGAAGCTTATTTATTAGTAAAGGTGAATTTCCCTTATATCCCACCACTTCAAATTTTGTTCCCTTATATCCCAATGGGACAACAAATTTTGTTCCCTTATATCCCAATGGAATTACCTTGGGCAAGGCAATCCCATTGGGATATAAGGGAACGAAATTTGTTGGTTGGGATATAAGGGAACAAAATTTGTTGTCCCATTGGGATATAAGGGAACAAAAATTGTGGTCATGACAATTTTTGGGGGACCCCTTTAAAAATTTTCCCGGGGGTCAAAGTGACTATTCGGGGACGTTTGGTGCCGTTGAAACAAAAAAATTCCAAATCTGAGGCTGCGTTTACCTCCAAAATGAGGTTTCAATTTCTCAAATTTCACTGCCACTTCGGCCCTTGTGGTCATGCGGCCAGAGGAAGAGGAAGCAACCGTCGTAACAAGATTGGCAGCGGGACCAGCACCAGCAATTTCAATTCTGGAAGCAGTCAGCACATGTTTAGCACTGCCCTACTTCGCATCCGGTTGCGCTGCAGCTTCTTGCATGTTTGCGTGTTTTACGGTACGGATAAATTGGCCGATTTTTCCCATCTGCATGAGCCCCGCGTGCTCCCGTATCCTTTTTTACACTCTGCTCAACGACGCCTTTTCTTTTCGGGAGGGCAAAGAGGGAAGGGAGGGGTAATATTGCATCGTCCTGCGTAAGTCATCTGCACCATGATCGACGGAATTCGCTCTCTAAGTACGGAGTCAAGTCTCGTCTGTATACGCGATGCGGTTTACCGAAGCCATCGAGCGCCACGGCCAGGGATGGATACGTTTACTCGCTGATCGATGCTACGGCAGTTCCGCAAACCCACTATGCAGCCTGAGTTCAGCCCCGCGCATCTACGCTCACAAGGCAACCCATGATCACTTCGGTGTGAGGGATCAGTCCTGACCGAGCCTAATGCCTGCCGGGCGCCTGCTCCGTTGCGGTGTTTGCTTTTCTGACCAATGCGTTCCACGTCTGAAGGGTCCTTGCGTTAAGTTCGCGCCTTCTGTGGGTATACAGACTTGATCACGACTTTTGGAAACGAAGCTTACTCTTGAGATCCGGTGTGGAGGGCCATCGTTACCTGACAAAACCCACTCATGCAGCCTGAGTTCAGCCCCGCGCATCTACGCTCACAAGGCAACCCGTGATCACTTCGGTGTGAGGGATCAGTCCTGACCGAGCCTATTGCCTGCCGGGCGCCTGCTCCGTTGCGGTGTTTTGAAAACTTGGTAACTTTGTGCTCAGCGGTCCTACGAATCATGTTCCACGTCCTGTGATTCGTACTTTCAAACTTAATCCATGAATCATGTTCTACCTCCTGTGATTCGTGTGGACTGTTAACAACCTTGTACCTTCGTACAGCAGGACAGGTTCTGCATCTGTTCATTGGGTAACTAATTTTGTTCCCGTTTTTCCCATTGAAAGAAACCAAGGACCTAGAAGACCCACCCTTCCTGTTGATCTTGCAGCACCAACCGCCAGGGCTTGGTCTGGTCAGGCAGTCCAGGCTGGTCGGACTCTGGGTCAGCCGGACTAGACTGGTCAGGCTCCAGCCTCCAGCCTGCCAGGCTTGTCGGACTGTCGGGTCTGTCCAGGCTGTCCGGTCAGACCGGGCTGGTCGGACTGACTGGTCTGGTCAGGCTGTCCAGGCTGTCTGGTTTGCCCAGGCTGGTCGGACTGTCTGGTCAGTCCAGGCTGTCTGGTCAGTCCGGGCTGGTCGGACTGACCGGTCTGGTCAAGCTGTCCAGGCTGTGGTCTGTCCAGGCTGTCTGGTCAGTCCGGGCTGGTCGGACGGACCGGTCTGGTCAGGCTGTCCAGGCTGTCTGGTCTGTCCAGGCTGGTCGGACTGACTGGTCTGGCCGGCCTTCTGTGGTCAACAAATTTTGTTCCCGTATATCCCAATGGGACAACAAATTTTGTTCCCTTATATCCCAACCAACAAATGTTGTTCCCCTATATGGGAAGGTGTAAAAAACATTTTGGTAAACATTGTTTACCGACCCCCCCCCCCCTCTTGGCCGCACGGCATAGTTTGCCGCGCACGGCGCGGTTTTTCACCTAACCTACTGGTACTACCAGGTAGACTGAGATAGAGCGCGCCGCAGGCGCGAAATTTTTTTTTGAGGCGTTTTGGGCTCAGAAAGACCAAAAAGAGCACAGGAAAGTTCATCACACTGGCGCAAAAAAGAAGAAGGAAGACAGGATTCAGAGGTTGTCACACTTCAAAAACAAACTTTTAGAGGTTGTCCCACCTCGAAAGCAAGCTTTTAGAGGTTGTCCCACTTCAAAAACAAACTTTTAGAGGTTACAAACAAACGAAGGGGAAGAACACCGACCATGAGGCAAGCTATGATCGCCGCTGGGACGACGTCACGCGGGGGATGGAGGGTGGGAAAAAGAATCGGGAAGGTGTGACTGACATTCTTTGATCCTGTTGGTTCAGGCTTGTTCAGGAGTGCTACCATTTACCGGGTTATTACTAGTCGTCGAAGCCAGCCCCACCCCGAATTCTTCTGGTGTCGATTCGAGGTGGTCGTGCTCGTCTAGCCATGCGTCTTGCTCCAGTTCCCTCAGTAAACTGCAAGAATTGGAGCTGGCGTCTTCTGGCCTCTCGCACTGGCTTGGCTACCTGGGGCTTGTGCTGACCCCTTCCTCCGGTCGGCTCGTGCATCTCCATCTGAAAACAAAGGGTGAAACCAAAGCGGATACTTACAAACAAACGAAGGGGAAGAACACCGACCATGAGGCAAGCTATGATCGCCGCTGGGACGACGTCACGCCACCAGCCCCCTCGCGAGTAAAGAATGCCCTCACCGCAAGTAAAAGTCGCTGTCGATCCTCTTCCGAGGCGTCAGCGGCAAGAGCAACTCTCGAAGGGACATCGGCCGGGTTTTCCTTCGTGCTGATCCACGAGATGGACCAGGAACATTTCAAATCGCGTAGTCGGGTCAACGCGTGCACAACTGCGTCATTCAACGCCTTGTTGAGCATGCAGTTTTTCTTCCGCGCCACCCCGACCACGGTCGTATTGTCGACATGGATGTCGACCGCGCTCCCTGCCACTGACGGGGGTAGCGCATCTACGGCTCTCTTCAGAGCCAGTGCTTCAAGCGTGTTTATGTGGTGCCGAGTCTCCTGCTCGGTCCACGTGCCACCCAACACAGTCAGTTCTGCTGTCTGCCGGTCAACCAGGACAGCACCCCACCCCAGCAAGGAAGCGTCCACGTAGACCGCGTACGGGCGGTTCGTGGACGGACGCGTGAACTTTCTGTTCACATCGACAGAATCGATCCATGATCGCAAATCCCTCCGTATGGAGGCCGGCACACGCACAGTCTCTGACTGCGTGCGGGTTCCCTTGTTGAGGCTGTTCGTTATCCGTCGCAAGAACTTGACGGCGAACCAGAACGAGCCGGGGAACGCGTTCACGACTGAGCTCGCATGGAGCAGACGACCGCCGAGCGATTCTAAATCGCCGGCGGTGGGGCTAGAGAGATCGACGGCCCGGATCTTTTCGATCAGGCGAGCCGCCGGAGAGACGGTCTTCCGACCGTGGTCAAAACTGACCCCTATAAAATCATAGCCCAAGGAAGCGTCGTTGCTATCCTCGGGCTTCCAAGAAGCGTGGACCCGTGCGGCCAGCCGATCAAGCTTCTCGGTCTGGCAGAGCACTGCGGCACGGGATCCACAAATACGAATATTATCCACCCAGGCATGGACTGTTACCCCGTCGGCCGTGAATTCAGGCCCAACGAAGTCTGGGTGGCTTGCTAACACAGCTGTTAGCGTGTGCATCAGCTCTGGTGCACACGAGTGTCCCATCGGCAGCCTATTTAGGACGTAGGCATTGCCATCTTCATCGAGAAAACCGAAGTTCTTTCGAGCCTCCTCAGGGACTTTTACTTGATAAAAGCCACAACGCAAATCACGCGTTGTGGCGCACTCGGACTCTACGACATCGAGGTACTCCGAGACATGGCCCAATGGTACCTGAGCCACGTAGCCTTGGCGGCTTAGCAAATCGTTAGCCTCCTGCGTCCACAGAATGAACCGTTGACGCAGGCGGCCCGCCTTGTCCTCCACGACCGTAAAAGGCACGTTGCGGAAAGTGCCCGGCGTGTCGGAAGGCGACGCAATGCCAAGCCTCACGAGCTCGGAAGCGTGGGAGCACCTGAGGTGACTCCTCCTCTGCTGGCCCCCGGACGAGTCTCCTTCTTGATCGTCACGAACGGGGAAAAACGTGGCATTCCAGACCGAGTCAAATCTAGCGCGTACGTCAGGTTTCATCCTGAGCCGGAGCGCCGCCGTGTCCATGGCCGGCACCGCCGCCACGTGGAGAGGTGCCTCCTTTTCCGCCTGCGACTGTGGAAGACGCGTGTTGTGCGCGCGTCTGGTAAAGCCGTGGACCCGACGGCCCACAACGTCGCTCAGCGGAGCCAGATAATCCCCTACGTGCGGCGGCAATGCAGTAAACTCAGTGCCGGGCATGGCTGACGGAGCGGGTAACTCTTCGGCAGGCAGCAGATCAGCAACCTTGAACTCCGGAACGCTCTGAAGCGCGGAAGCCATGGGGGAAAACCCCCCTGGAGGAACTCCCGAGATGTGGTGCACAGGCGCCGCTGCACCGGAGCTTTCAAGCCCACCTGGTGTAGCTGTTCCCCCTACAACGCCAGGTTGAGGAAGAGACCGCGAAAACGCGGTACCAACTGGTGGTAACCACCCTGGAGGTGAAGAACCACCCATGAAAAACGGTCCTTGCGGAGAACCCCAAGGACATAGAAATGGAACAATGGTTTGATTCAAACCAGACGGAGCGAATCCTGTAAAACATGACGGGTCAAACCCGCTTACCGCCCCGGGAGCTATCCCAAGGGCAGGTCCCCATTCCCCTGTCGCGAAACATGTCGGCTCCCCAAAAACCTCAACCGGACCGGGTCGTAGCGCGCCGCCTGAGCACGCCACGTCGTGTCCCACCAGGGAACCTTCTACCGGACCGAGTCGCTGCGCATCAGGGCATGTGCTGCCCAACCCGGCACTGCCGCCGTGGCAGATGGGAATGTTGAGTGACTGCCTTAACCCGGGGAAACGAGCTTGGGCGAGGTCACCGGGGGGTTAGGGTGGGTGGGAAAACTTGAATTTCTCTTTGAACCAACCACACCCTGAAGGCTGTGTTAAGTTCTCTAATCGACTTTTCGTGGTGCATCAACTCCAGTGAAACTGTGAGTGGGACAACCTCTAAAAGCTTGCTTTCGAGGTGGGACAACCTCTAAAAGTTTGTTTTCGAGGTGGGACAACCTCTTAAAGCTTGCTTTCGAGGTGGGACAACCTCTAAAAGCTTGTTTTCGAGGTGGGACAACCTCTAAAAGCTTGTTTTCGAGATGGGACAACCTCTAAATCCTACCTATCCAATGTTGGGACGTTGTTACCGCACGTCCAAGGCCAAGGTTCGGAGGTTGTCCCCACTGAAAAACAGACGTATGCAGGTTGTCCGGCTTCTAAAGTGTTCGCTTGGAGGCCCCCCCGCCTCAAACAGGCTGCGTGGTTGTGACGAAGACGCACTATAGAGAGCGACACGCCAGGCCCGATCCACAGTACAGTGAATGTTTACCGACCCCCCCCCCCCCTTTTCTGAAAAATCGGTAAACAATGTTTACCAAAATGTTTTTTACACCTTCCCTATCCCAATGGGATTGCCTTGCCCAAGGCAATCCCATTGGGATATAAGTGAACAAAATTTCAAGTGTTGGGATATAAGGGAATTACACCTATTTATTACGCCGAAGAAACGAACCCCAATCGACGACGTTTCGTCTCTAAATTCGCAGCACCTAGGACGCCCCTTCCCCGTGACGGATTCGCCTGTGCTCTGGTAGCACTGGTGGTCCTGGCTGAGACGAGCTACGAATAGCCGCCTGACAAACCAGACTCACACCGCAGTCCTGTTTGCAGACTCTCAGGTTCCGCGCTGATGATGGTCCGCCTCATGTGTCCGTGGCTGCAAGGCATGCACGCGTCATGCTTCGGTCGCGTCTTGCCCCGCGTACTGTTTGTCTCCGGTGCGCGCTTCACGTCCGCTCTGGTGTCCGACGAGCCCGATGAATCACCGAGATGCCTGTCGCTGTCTATAGAGGTGCAGTACGATACGCCAGGGTCCATCAGGTGTATACTCACCTACCTACTTCTGTAGCATGGTGCAGTCTTGGACGGTAGGACGATGATCTGACGAAGTGCAAGCACCGCAAACACAACTCGGGCGTGCGGGGGCGTCGACACTCTTCGCCATGACTAGTGAACAACAAATAATCCGCATACCTGGACGATGTTCCACGGGGAGACTTGCTGCCACCAGGTTTCGCCTGCCTCGAATGCGTTTCGCATGACACCACGCACGGTATCGACGAACTCCCACACGGTGTACGCGAGCATCAAGACGTCGCACAGTGCCACGAAGTAAAACACCGGGTCCCAGAAGTTGTGGAAGGTGAATGGCCGGTTGACGGTCATCGGCAGCACAACGCCGTCGGGTGAGAGCTCCAGCACGAAGCTGGACACGACGAAAGACTTCTTGGCTTCGTTTAAGCTGACGAGCTCGATAAACACTGCACGGGTAGCTGTGTCGACCCAGTGAAGGTCACGTAATGCTTCGAACTCCTTCAAGACTTCAGCAGCGGTGCGGGTGCTGATGTCGAAGTACAGCGTGTACGCATACCCAGGGACAGTGTACGAAGCGAGGGAGCCGCGAAGGGGCATCCCATCGGCTGAAGCCCGCTGTCAAAGTAGTTGGTGGTTTAGGTGAAGGTGTACTCGTATGTGATAAGAAGGCAGTAGTTGGGTAACCCACTAGGCCCTGAGTCTGCCGCCTAGCATCTGGCAAGGAACCGGTGGGGGCCGCCGAAAAGGTAGCTGCCTGGTAACTGAAATGACAGCCAGATAACCGGGCAATTGCATAGCTGACAGGTACAACCGAAACATTACATGCCCATACAGCGGCAGCTAGCTAACAGGGTTGGATTCGTGAGAGCATGAGGAGCTGCACGGTCACCAAGTGAGAGGAAGCAGCCACTTTCATCAATTAAGTGAAGTGTATCTTGTCTGAACGTGCGGGAAACAAGGAACACAAAGGAGCTGGTGCTTTCGAGAGACAAAGCGGGAGCGCACCTTTCCGGGCGACAAGTTGTTGTTTGCCTCCCACGGCGGCTTGTTGGAGTCGGCGAGAGCGTCCAACAGCGGCTGCGCGGCGACCGCCGGCAGCGGGACGAACGGCTTGTTGGAGAGGCGCTCCTCGGCGTAGCGGCGGTACACTGTGGCCCGCATCCGGCCCGCGATCGACGGCGGCAGGTGCCGCTTTTCGCGGTTGCGGTCGAGCTGCGCGATGGCCCGGAACTGGCGGATCACGAGGACCCCCAGCGGCCGGTTCGGCGACTTGACCGTGTCCGCCTGCCACAGGGCGGGCAGCTCCGAGACCACGATGTCCCACCAGTCCGCGACGGAGGTGATCTCGAGGAAGCTGTTGAACCGCAGGTCGGACTTCGACCCCTCGCTGCGGTAGTACTGGCTCCCGTCGATGACGTTCAGGCCCACGAGCAGCATGTTCAGCACCATCACGACCATGAACACGAAGTACCACCGCAGTCTCCTCTTGCTTTGCGCTTTTTTGATGTCATTCGTCAGGAGACGGATGAGCGTGTCGGCCGATTGCGTACTCTGTGTGGAGGGCTGGGTTTTGAGAAACAAGACCGTAATGTTTTTCGTTGACCGCACTACCCGGAGCCCAAATCCTGGACGTGGTTTCAGGTGGCAAATTAGGCAAATGATCATGATCAGAAGGTCCTACTTGGGCGGTTCACCTTCCTCACACATTGCATGTGGCTGAAACAAAAATACTGTTTTTTTTGTCTGTGCGATTGAATTTACATGTGTTCTGGTTAAACCGCTGCCAACGTTGTTTTTAGCTGTAACAAACACTGTCTCCAGGGAAGCAGAAATTGGTTGTCGCAAGAAACTGGCGGCTTGGTGAGCAGAAGGAGCTGAACTAAGGAGGTTCTCAGCCAGAAAAGGTGAAGTTGAAGTGGTTCTCGAGGAAGATCCCCAGATGTCCCGTATTGACCTTGTTGTTGTTGTTGAAGGCTAAGTGGCACTCGGCACCTGCAGCTTTTGAGGCATCCTGATTGGATTGCCAACGTGCGGAAGACTTAAACTCGCAGCCGTAAGTGGGACATACCTCCTCCTCGGATGAACCGGTCGAAGCCATGTCGGCGCGACGCTCCATGTTCATTGCGGGGGCTCCTTCACCGCTTGAGCAGCTTCGAGTCAAGGCATCCCAACCAGTCTCCGTCCCCTTCCTACCTCCTGTGACTCTGGAGGCTAGTCCTTGGTTTTGCGCTTGCATTGACACTGGCATCACTGCAAGATAATTAGGTAATGGAAAACTTGAGCATCGCAAGTCGGCGCTGTACAGGTGGCTCTCTCTCTGATTCTGAGAGTTAAGGTCTCTTTCGTTTTGCCAACTTGCAGTGGATGGTAAGCTTGAGCATTGCACGTCAGCGCAGGTGTTTTTCGTGGGGACTCTCTGGTCGCGACATCCTCACTCCCTTCCTGTGATCTGGGAAGGTTGCTTTGGCCTTCTGGCAAACTTCGCTAGGTGGCGGCAAGCTTGAGCAGAGCGCAACTGCTGTTGACCTGTGATGCCAGTTGCTCTCGATGGCGCCCGTGCGCAGTCGGAGTCCGCACGATCGACGGTGCTCGTGGCGCCGGAAAGGGAGGAGTGATACGGCTGTCGCCGGGCTGCTAACCGGTGGGCTCCTCGACTATTATGAGTCATACCTGCAAAGCAGGTGCTTATTTCACAAATACAAAGAACCCCAGAAGGGCGCGTCTGCACCACTGCTTAGCAAGGGGCCAGAACGGCGCACACAGATAGCAGAGGAACCAGCAACAAGGCTAGTGCGCTCAATTCCCAGCGACAGACGCATGCCTCTCGGTCTGCAGGATTCCGAATTCCTTCTCAAAGCCAGGGATCGCTGCGGGATGTGATATGCTTTAACCCTTGAAACGGGGGACCTTACTGTATGTGCAAAACTGAGCCAAGGACCGACACACGTCAGACAATCTTTGCAATGCACCCCTCTAACCTCTTGGATATGACCCTTGTTTCCCCGCAGAAAGTTAGAAATGCATTCCTGTCTGTTTACTCGCCCGTAATTCTGCGTTGACGGGACCACGCCATAATATCTGGAGAACCGATTTGGCATACCCTGGCGGCACAGCTCATGAATCAGCAACGCCTCGTCTTCCACTTGCGCAGCGTTCACGTCTAAGTACCGGGTGCACGTGCACAGGGCGCGCTGCGTGAAGGGGCAGGCCACGTGGAACGCCTGCCCGGACGGCATTTGGGTTATCTCGGACCTCTGGTCCCTCACGCACACGCAGACTTCACACTGAGGCTGCTGTGTATGGCACATGCCCCGCAAGCAACGAGCCCGTTTCCCTCTGCCCCCCGTCTCCCTGTGGTGAGGAAGCCATACCAGTAAACTGAAGATGGCCCAGGCGGCCTTGGTTGCCCGAAGTTCTCACGACACACAAGCTTCCCATATCACGGCTGCTGTCCGGCACGTGCCCCTACTTGACGAATTTCATTCCTCCCTAGGGCAGTTCCCTTCTCGCAGTTTGTGTAGCCCAGAGCACCTGTTCCCCACTCACGCTGTTGCAGTCTCTCTTTTGGTGCCCCTTCGTGGCACCAAGCCAACGACGGCACTCAGGCAACTACTAAAGAAATCTCTTCGGCAAGCTCAAAAGTGCGGCTCTGCCCCTGTGCACGGCACAACTCAAGCTACTCTTACTGCATGGTGCCTTTTCGTCGGAAGTCAACGACGGCACTGCTCTCAGGTTGCTGCTAGAAGACTCTGGGCAACCTCGGCAAGCTCAAAGGTGTGGTTCAGCCCTGAGCGTCACGACGCGCAATACTCCCATCGAAGACAGGAGCACCAACGCTGCGTGGTGCTCTTTCGTGGGAAGCCAACGACGGAACTGCTCTCAGGCGACGCGTGCTAAGAAAATCTCCTCAGCAACCTCAAAGGGCTGGTTCGGTCCTGGGCGCGTCACGACGCTCAAGCAACTCACGTCGAAGGACAGAGGCACCCAACGATGCGTCTCCCGGGCAAATGTATGCGCCTCCTCCATTCGGGCCACAGAGCCCAAACGGAAGTGGAAAACGTTCAGCCGCGGCTGCAAGAAGTCAACCGCCCCGCAGAGTTCTGCGTGCAGTCTGACCAGCCCCGGGTGCGGGGACGTGCCGTCCTCCGAGTGCGGGCACGAAAAGAGCAGCGACGAGCCGTATGGGCGGGTTTCCTTGTCGAGGGACGGGAGGCGGATTTGAAAGGGAGCAGTCGAGGAACAGATGCTCCGGATCCGGGACATGGCCTGGGGGTATTGTGAATCCTCACGAGCCGGGAGGGGCCAAAGCAGGTTCACATGGGGCATCCACGTGCCGCTGGTACTCGGGTCGCAACGCTGGCGGAGGCTCTGCAGTGACTCGAAGCAAGGTCCGCGTGGGATGATGACAAGAGCTGCATTGTAATCGGCGGAGCGCAACACGGCTGTTGCGCTCGCTCGTTTTAGCATCTCCTTCACCCCCTCCTACAAACCTAGTACTCGTTTTCAAACCGCAACATCAGGACGAGGGAGGGTAGTCTTTCCAAGCTGCTCAACCCGACAAGGAGCTAAATGCTAGGTGTTTCCTAGCAACCACATCCTCTGATCTCCAAAACGCAATAAAAATAGCAGTACCCTCACGAGCGACAGAAAGTAGAAGTATACACTGGCTAAGCGCGCCGTGGTAAGGAAACTGTCCCCGGCCGGCCGACAGAAAAATAGGTTCCGTGCCTCCAACTTTCTCACGTCAGCTTTCTGCGTCTCGGCTCGGTGAGGTGGTGGCTACAAGCCTGAGCAGGTTCTTGCCTTGCGGTATTGACTGTAACCCATGAGGTCACGTGCAATGCGGATTTGTTGGTGTAGAGTCTTTATATCCATGGTTCAAACAAATTGTGCCCCCCCCCCCGAGATACACAGGGCACAAACTGAGGGGAACTGGTCGGGAAACCTTACCTGCGGCGCTCCCTTCCACTTCAATCGGGTACAACAGGATATTGGGCAGCTCGTCAAAACGCCTTTCTCTTGCGCGGACGCTGGCCGCGCAAGCTTTATTTATTTTTCTTGCAGCAGCAACATTGGCCCTGCCAAGGTACGTGGCTGGCACCCGGAGCTTCCTTACACCAGATACGAGAGCGAAAAAGAGCGAAAACGTACAAAAGCAAGTGCCTGAGAGGGCCTCCGCCGTCAGGCGAGCCCGTACATCTCGGTGGGCCAAGCTAGATTCGGGATGGCTCATGTGAGAGGTAGTTAGCTACGCCTCAGGGCCTACGTGTGTACGTGTTAGCATCGTTAGCGCTGATTGTACAAATGAGAGAGAGACGAGATTAGGAGCTGCGCAACCGAGGTGAGAGGAGCTCTGGACGAACACCTGCAGGGAGTGGGGCGCACCGTTGGCCCAAGGTCAAAACACCTACTGGCAGGATAATTCTGCCAGGGTGACATCATGCCCAGGTCAACACCGCATGATCATGAAACACTCCTGCTCTCTCTCAGCACCACCACGGAAGCTTTAATGTCTTCGGGCGATTTCAGTCGATGCTGCAAGAGCCAGATTTGCCTACCCCAGTTCTCTTGGCGCTCGACGCGTGCCAGAATCAAGTAAGCATGCAAGAAGCACGGGAGAAACCAGATCTTCCTACATCGATCCACTGAGGTCATCTGCGATGGCACGCGAGACGCGTTGAAGAGTGTCGGAATCGACGTCCGCAGAGCTGAGTGCAGCCAGAAGCACCGCATTGCGCAAGTCGTCAAGTGAAAACGAAGAGCCACGCATCTTCTCGCCGATGGCCTCCTCATAGTCCGCAAGGCGCACTCCCGCACCCCCCGCGCCGCCCTTCAACCGGCAGAACAGCTCCGGCACGCCGCCGACGACGCCTCGCTCGACTGCGACCGTCATCGCGAACTCCAGCAAGTCGGTCGAAGCAGCGAACCGCCGCGTGAAGGCTGGCGTCCCCCCCGCCGCCAGCGCCTTGTGCTCTTCGACCATGTCGGCGACGTCGGAGCCGAGGTCGGAGACGGACTCAATCCGCACGTGCTGCCTCGCGCCGGGCCCGGCGGGCACGCCGTACTCCTCGAAGAACGCCTCGGACAAAGCGGCCGGCAACAGCTCCGCCCGGAAGCCGGGCGCGCGGGAAATCACGTTCGTGACGGGAGACCGCACGGACGGGACGGACCTCCCCTTCGTGAACTCGACGCTCTTCGGGTGCGGGCGGAGGATCCCGTTGAGCTTGTCGAGCTGCGTCGTCAGCAGGATGGTTCCGTGGTGGAAGCTCGAGTCGTTTGTTAGGCGGAACGCGGAGCCGGTGATTTTGTCGTCTCCGATCCACAAGTCATGCCGCGACCCCGCACGAACATCGGGCACTCCGAGGTTCAAGAGAGCGGTGCGCACCACTTGTACAGACCGCTTGGGATCGTACAGAGCTCGCGGGGTGACGATGGAGAAGCAGAAGCAACCGCTGTCGTGGTATACGGTACCGCCGCCGCTGCGCCTGCGGGCGATCGTCACGCCTTGTTCGGTGGCCCGCGTGACATTGCACTCCAAGTACTGATTCTGGTACCTGCCAACTACGATGCAAGGATCGTTGTAGTAGTGCACGAGGGCCACCTCGTCCCGCACGGGGGTGTCGCGCACGCCCTTCCGCCGCTCCAGCCGCCGCAAGTAGTGCTCTTCTATCGACAGGTTGGCGAAAGGACAGCGCAGGAGAGACTGCACCACCGCACCGCGCAAAACATTCTTGCCGGTCATCAACCCCACCCCCAGCCCCTCTCCACCGTTCCCTTACAGGGTGGGTGCCGTCAGAAATGTCGGAGCATTCGTGTGCATATTGTGGTTGCACGAGCGGGTTCAGCCGTCAACACGCGTGTGATAAAGACTTCGCTCGCTTCTGGCATCGATGAAAAGCCCGCAACACACAACGGGTGACCCGGGTGATAACGATCGCCGCAAAGCAATGAGGTTTTTCATCATCAGCAGGGGTCGTTCTAAATTTTTGGTTTTGAGGGGTCCGGCTCTATTCACGGGCCAAAGAATTGTTTCCCCTGAGACACCCGAATGCTGTTCACGAACGGGGAGGCGACGAATAGACCACACCAACGAGGCAAAACGAAGCGAAGAAACAAAGCAGTCGAGAATCCGATCCTGCGGGTTAGCTTTTGCAAAGCGGAGGAGTAGCCGGCATCATTTTGAGCATTATTTGGCTGACGGGGGAAATACGCAACGTGTCGTTCTGTCGCAGCAACTTATTCTAGACAGACCTACCCACCCGGTAAGCCTGCTGTGGTGTATTCATTTTTTTTCCTGTTGACAACTTGTGTCTACGACATTTCTTTTTTTGATTGAGCTGGCATTGGGGCAGCAGCTGGATCCTGCTGGGACGGAGCTGGCAGATGACTCCCCTTTTCTGCGAGCACAAGTGTACAGTGGAAGCCTGCTTAACAAGGAGTCAAGTTTCACGTGTTCGGCAGTACTACAGTGCCACGGGCATCCGGGTCGAGAGGCTACCGATTTCCCAAACCAAAGCATCAAGGCGTATAGTACCCTGAGGCTTGGCGCTTCCGCTGAACACGAGCCCGTAGAGACGGTCAATCACAGGGCAGAACGGACGGGTCGCGGCACTGCGTTAACTTTCGACCGAAGCTTTTGCTCAGGGGGTTTGCATGCTTCAGTTGGCCACACTCTTGCCCCGGAGCGAGCGTTTCCTTTTGATTGAGCTGTGCAAAAGTTGAAAACCTTTGCACTCGCTGTGCTCCGTGGTGCTTGCTGCAGTAAAGACTGCTGCGAGTGGCGGATGACCACTGTGTAGTGCTGCTGGCAGATAGTCGAAAGTTACTGCTGTAGAGACAGCAGTGCTGGATAGCAGCAGACGGTCCAATATTGCTGCAGTAGAGACCGCAGTGGATGGCTGCCGTCGGCAAGGATGACGTAGAGCCGTGGATCACTTGTGAAACGCGCTCACGTGGACTTGGAACAATTGCAAACGAGAGGCGCAAACTGCGGGAGCCGCGCCGCGCCTAGAACTGGCTGCCTCCGAGTGGAACGACCTCCGTGATTGTGAAAGGCGTCACGTCGTCGGGGCGGCTGATGCAGTACAGCTCCTGTGGGTGTGTGTGCTGTGTGTTCTCGAAGGGGCGGGAGGGGTTCCTTCGGGGACGGATTGAGCGTCTCAATGGCGCTCGGCTCACGACTTCTGTTGGCAACTGCACGGAAAGACATACCGAGACGGTGAAGGACATCGGCTGCCACGCCAGCTGCTGGACCTTCTTTGCCGCCACTTCCGCCTTCGACAGCTTTGCCACAGTGAGGTGCGGCTGGAATTCGATGTCAGAGTGGCACACCGGCAAGGTCTCGACAACCAACTGCGTTAATTTGAGGTGTTTGCTATCCGTAGAGTTTCTGCAGGCAGGGATCAATAACAGTATTTTCGCACTCCTTTGGGATGAATCGCTTCCGGTATTTTAAATTCTGCGTGTGGATTTCGTTCGAGTTTGCGGGTCAAGTGGGTTCTTTGTAGAACCCCGGAAAAAGAAAGATCCGGCACGTTCCCGAAAGCAACTTCCAAATCGGGATCGGGAGGCAGAGTACCGGCACCACCCACAGGGATAAGCGACAACTGAGCAAAATGTGCACTCGGTCGTGACTATTGGGCCGCACGTGTTTTCGGCGATTGTGACCCAGCTCAGCGCAACGCCAGAGCCAGATGCTTCCGATCTAATCTGCTCGGACTTCCTCCTAACCGCGCTTGCTCCGAGTCACGCTTGCTCGCATTTGAGCAGCCTCTATACATGTGCCAGGCTGACAGAGCATCCGCGGTCCTGTCAAAGAATATAAAATGCACACCTTCCGTATTTCCACCAAGGCGTGATGCGCAGAGCCATCCGATGCAGTTGGCTTCAGAAAAACTACGGATGAATTGTTCGGAAAGGAGCTGAGACTGTTCAGGTGCATCTGTGTGATTGGGTGTCTTTGAGCATCGTTTGGATGGAAATTATCGGTGAAGGGAAGGGGATTGCAAGAACATGCTTGGAATGGGTATGTGCTCAACACCGTACTGGTCCCGTCTGCGCCGTTCGGTTCTTTAAGCCACGGACACATAAGGCGGACCATCAGCAGCGCGGAACCTGAATGTCTGCAGGCAGGAAGGGGAGGGGCGCTAATCCAAAGCAGGGCTTTTGCGTTGTTGAGTATCAACAGGACACAGAAACAGTGAAGTTTAGATCGATTGGTTACTGACACTCAGCCGGCTGCATCTGCTGCCAAAAAGACGTCTGCAGACAACAATGTACTGTATGAACTCTGCCGTGAAATATACCTCGAAGGGAGCCACGTTTGCAAACGCGACCTGAAGCGCCTCCGCCGCTTGAGAGTGGTGTGCAGGGGTTGCGAAGGGCCATGCAATGTTGATGTGAGGCATCCAGCGTGCGTATGCTGGGTCATACTGACTCCGGATGGCTTGAATGGCTGGCCACAGCTCGACAGGCGGCATGACGATGAGCGCAGCCTTGAACGAGACGTTCAGATTCGAAATAGGCCTGTGCACCTTGTGCGCAGAGCGCGGCCCACTCAGCTCCGAGTGAGACTTTGTCAGCGGTGTTGCCGTCGATGGTTCCGATGACGCGTCGACACCGTGTCGCTCAGCGCATCCGAGGTCCTGCATGCCATCGTCGTCGCTGTCTTGTAGGTCAATCTCCGGGGACGGGTCGACGTTTTCTTCGCTTGCTGAACCCGCAGCCGACCTCCGTTCCTTGACGCGTGTCTTGCGGACACGTTTCAGCAGCTTTCCCGTCGGCGTCACCCGGTAACCGCCGCACTCGAAGTCGAGGCCGTCCTGCGTGGCGTAAGGGTCGCAGCCGCCTTGCGAGTGCTGCAGGATCACGTCGTCTCCGCCGCGGTGCAGCAGCAGGCTGGTCAGCGGGCCGTTGTCACGGCTCACGAACGCGGTTAGCATGGCTCAGGGGGGGGGGGGGCTTGTTTTGTTTTTTTCTGTGCTACCGTCGATCCTGAGGGGCGAGCAGCTGGGCAGGTGTTTTCGTCTGTTTGTTAAGCAATTTTAGGTGACACACTTCAATATGCTGACCACTGCCGGCACTTTGTTGCTGTTGGGCCGCGGCCCTGAACTTTGTCGTTGCCACACAGAAACCTCGTCCAGGTGTTAGACATCTTGATATCTGTCTTCTCGTTCCAGTTCGGAGGACGATGTCTGAGACTTAAGAGAGAATGATCAGTCATAAAGGCTGACTCTAGGCGAGATCTTTGAGTTGTACTACCATCAAGACCATCGATCTATGGAGTTCGTCCGACCCTGTTCTGGAGCAGGGCACACAGAAAGCACAACGCTTCATGGTGAGCCTCGGAGAAGCCTTGCTGAAGGAGCACGGCGGGGGATGGTCTCGCCCTCTGTGGATACTCCATTCCAGGAGGCTTACCTCGGCGCCAGTTGATTCCCCAAGCAGCTTGCGCCACATTCCGGATATCCGTAGAACACCAGTTCAGCCCTGTTCACGTGACGTTACTGCTTACTAGGAGTTGCAACGAAACAAACGAGTTGAAAAGCTTTCATTTCCTGCGCTGAGTGCATCCTTCGTGGGACCGGTAACAATGAAGAGCACTGACCGCACGACTGGTTCCAGCGCGCGCCAACCTATTGCCGTCGACACTTCCAGACGATGCCACAAACCGTCGGCTCAGGCGATTCCAGGTCGTGCGTGCTATTGTCGTCGTCGCTGTCCAGGTCCATCGCCGGTGCCGTTTACGGGCCGGCGGTCACTAGCTGCCTGCCCCCGCAGAGAAAGCGACCCGCCTCCGCTCGTACGAAAACGTGCGGTGTTGGTGTCGGGTGTGCTGAAAGGGGGAAAGAGCGCGTCGCTTTTATTATTTTTCCTTCGTGCTTCCTTTTTTTTTATTCACTTTTATGCCGCGGGCGAGGCGGCTAGAAGGGGCGAAAACCGCAACGAGCAGGACTTCCAGAGGGAGAGCGTGCTCGGTGCAAATCGGGAGAAGGTACCCAATACGATGGGGACGCGACTTGTTTGGCGGGTGCACGGCGGCGCCAGTCAATCGATTCGCCCCAAACCCACAGGGGGGGCGACGCCGCCTCTCTCTGCTCGGCAACGAGGCTCCTCACATGACCGCTCATCCCCCCCCTTAACCTCATCAACCCGACAGGGGGGGGGGGGGGGTCGTTGTATAATGGTTTAGCTTGAAGGGTGTTGGAAAGGTTGAAAAAGGTTTTGGGGGTCACCGTCGGTTTGTGTTTTTATTTTTTTCTGTATATTTTTTTTGGGGGTAATTATTTTTTCGGGGGTTTGCGTAACCCTTCTTTTCCGGAAGATAACGTTATCTTTTCTTTTCTCTCTGGCGCTCTTTTTCTCTCTATCTCTCTCTTTGGCTAGCAAAGCGACTATTGCGACCGACACCACGACCACACCCGTAATGAATGTGATCAAGGGCCCCCCACGTTCTACATGTTGAGCAGGGGTTGCCATGTAGCCCGTACCGGTCTAAGCCTTCATTGCAGCTTCCATAAGCACCCCCGTTGGGACGGGTCCGACGGTCCGTTAGTCATCAGCGACATCGGGCGGGAAAAAGTAAATAAAAAGAAAGGGGAAAAATGGGGGTGTGGGTGGAGAAGCTCGTGGTAGGTTGTTCGGAAATAAGTACAACCTCAAACTACGCCTAGCACAGGGCCAGGCGGCATATACGTGCCTTCATCCTCTCATGTTAGTGTGCGTTCACTCGTACCTTGGAACGTCTGGCCATCCTTCGTGCATTCGACGGAGCAGTGTTGACATCGCAGCACCGGGGAACCTGTTAACTGCTGTTCAAACAACTGACCATGCGGTGTCAGACATTGGGAGTCCGGCAAGGGCGGGCAGGGTGGCGAATTACCAAAGGGGCAGAAGGAGTCAGGTGATCCTTCCGACTGCCGGCTCATCAAATTACCGGCTGAACCTGGGGGTGCAGGCAAGTCGGGTAGCCGATCCTGAGTAGGAAGCACCATGGAGGGTGACGGGGCACGGACAGTCATGTCGTGGGCATTCCGGGGGATCCGGACAAAGGCCGCGAGGTAAACGTCACCCCACGGAATGTCGTCGACAGAGGTGACGTGCAGGTCGTCGAAGAGGATCCACCCCGTGTCTTGCGCAACGTACGTGACGTAGTGCCCGCTAGCCGTATCCTCCCCCATGTGCACCACGACGGCTGCGAGGCGTAGCAGATGGTCCGGCGGTCCGAAGAAGGGGGGCAGTTTCACGTCATTCTGGCGCCTGGCACCGTTTCTCGTGTAGATGCCAAACTGCATCAGAACACATTCAGCTGTCAGACGGAGATCCATGCTTTCAACCACCGTACCTACAGCCTTGCAGTCGCATACTCTCTCCGGATTCACAAACCCGTGCACGTGGAGAGAGTCTTCCAGCTTCCTTCCGCAAGGAATTTGCAAACATTGCATTACCTGACTGCTGGAAGAAGTGCGTCCACATGCACTGCATCGTACTGAGCTGGTCCAGCCGTTCTCCAAGCATGTTACGAAGAGTTGGTAGCCCGGGCAGGGGGTCCCCGTTTCGTCCGGACCCAGCGTCGCACTAGTCGCGCTGAGTATCGCTACCAGAGCTTCGTGCGCATCGTGCTGCCGTGCATCGCAGAAGTTTGCGAACATGCTCAGGATGGCTTGGACACCCATTCTCCGACAATCCCGGCTACGCTGGTCACCACTGTCGCGAGAGCTTGACAGCATGGCAAAGTAAGCCAGGAAGTCCCCGAGAAATCCACGGCAGTTGGGGAGGTCCTGCGCAAGGCTCCAGTACATCTCTCTGATCGGCCCAACCCGTAGCAGGAGCTGCAGCACCGCACCAAAGAAGCACGTGTTCCCCAGATTCGGGAGGCCGGCGGGGCCAAACAGCGTCGGATCATGCCTCACGGAAGGCGGGTGTGTACAAACGACTGATCGGTAGCACGTGGATGGAGGGGCAACTGTTAGAACCGGTTTGTGGACATTCGAGCGGCGTCGCTTTGAAGCCCGTTGTTCGTCCTCTTCAGCCTTTCGCTTGTGGCCTTTCCGCGTGGACTCACGGGGGGCGGTCGTGTCAGCCTGTCGGGTCGGTGCTTCGGTGGGCGGTGATCGGGGGGAGTCATCTTCAGCTTCCGGGACAGGTTGGGGGCGGCCATTGTATTTCACGAAGGGTCTTTCAGCCAGAAGGCGCTCGATCGCAAGGTCCATCGCGGCCGGCTCTGGCAGTGATAGAGTGCGTTCCACCTCGTGAATGAGCCAGAAGAAGTGCCCCCGCACCTTCCCGCAATGCACCCGACAGGGGGGGGGGAGGGCGGGTAGTCTGGCACAAAATGACCCAACATACTCAGTGGCGCCGCCCGGCGCGCATTTCGACGACGGCGGTGGCGGGGAAGGTAAACAGCACAGGTCCTTCGTATGCGGTTCGGGTTCCCTCTTGTTGCGACAGTATGAGACGGGTCTCACCCCCTTCCCTGGTGATAAACTATAGACAGCTGCAGTTGGCGGTTGGGAATGCAGAATATTTGTAGCGATTGCCTGCATTAGTCACTGGGGTGACTACCTCTTCGATCGTACCGTGTCGTGCTTCTGGCTGCAGGCAATTCGATGCCGTTCCAGGGGATGAGGGTGGGCTGGCTCGTAGCAGTGAAGGGTCGCCCTTTTTTCACGCAAAAAAAAAATGAGAAGCAGCCTTTCGTGCAAAGTATGCGAGCCAGTACCATCTTCATAGTCATAATCGGGACCCACCTCAGCGCCATGTCCAAAGCCAACGTCGAATGCGCACCTAGAGCCGCGCGATGTGGCTAGAGGCTGCTGGACGATTTGCTCTTCGCAACGGCGGTCCTCGAAAAAGAAACAGTCTACCCTAACACAGTCTCCGGGTGACCTTTGTCAAACGGGTTCTTTTGAATGAGAATCTGCTTTTTCAAAGAGGCGCAGGGGGGGGAGGCGCAGGGGGGGGGGGGGGGGGGGGGGCAGTGCTGATACTAAGCCTGAGACCCAAAACGAAGTTGCTAACCCCCCCTACCCCCCTCCTGGTGCAACCCACTGTGGACCTCCCACCTTAGCTAAATTCTCTAAGGTGAAATGGTGGAAAAAGTGGGTCAAAATTCTTTTTTTCGAGTGCTTTTTTGGGAGGATTTGGGCCAAAAAAAAATTTTTTTTTTCTTGGTCGCTGCTGAGCAGGGGACTTTAACAGGATGGCTCCCAGCCAAAAAAACCCGGTTCAGACAAAAAACCCGGGTGGGGGTAAAATACCCCCCAAAACCCCCCCCCCCAATACCACCCCATGGCCTCCCTCAGTTGACCCTGGCCATCACTTCGTTACCTCATTTAGTGACCCTGTTCATCACGTTCTCACCTCACTTAGTGACCCTGCACATCTCTTTTCCCATCACTTGGTACTACGCGACTTTGTGATCGGAACGATTCCTTCAAATGCGACTTTTTCCAAGGGCGGCCTTACCAAAAAAAGGGAGTGTCAGCAATCCCAGACTTGCAGACGGTGATTCACATACTCTGTTTACTGACATTTTACAGCACACGTGTGTGTCGTATAGTGCTTCACTCTCCGTGCCATAATTCACTCAGTGAACTGCGGCAGGTGGTCCCAAGCTCTTTTTCGGGTTTCCTCATCCCGTGTGTTCCTTCAGCATGTTCATTGTTCTCAAACATTCGATTTTCACATTCCCACTTCTTCTGCAAGCCAGATTAGGCACCACGATGGCTTGGCAACACAAACAGCAAGGCCAAAAGCGAAAATAACTGTGACACGAAAGGGACAGGATACATGAAGGGTAATCCAGAGCAGAAGGCCAAGTCTGTGTGGCTCTGTGCATTGCAAGCCCGCAAGTCTTCCCCAGAAGGTACCGGAGCTGTTGGGGATTTGGGATATCTTTTCGGTAGTGTACATAAACTGTCTGGGAACAAAATAAATCTTTTCGGTAGTGTACATTGGGTGCCTGGTGGCGAGATAAATATTTTCGGTAGTCCATATATATTTCGTAGACACGAAATAAATATTTTAGGTAGTGTACATAAATTGCGCAGACACGAGAAAAGTCTTTTCGGTAGTGGACATAATGTGTCTGGGAACGAAATAAATCTTTTCGGTAGTGTACATAAGCTGTCTGGGAACAAAAGGAATCTTTTCGGTGGTGTACATAGGGTGCCTGGGAACGAAATAAATATTTTCGGTAGTGTACGTAAGGTGCCTGGGAACAGAATAAATATTTTCGGTATCATACATAAAGCGCCTGGTAACAAATAAATATTTTCGGTAGTATACATAGGGTGCCTGGGAACCAAATAAATATTTTTGGTTGTGTACATAAATTGAATGGACACAGAATAAATATTTTTGGTAGTGCACATAAAGTATGGACACGAAATAAATATTTTAGGTGGTGCACAGTAATCGTCTTGGAACGAAATAAATCTTTTCTGTAGTGTACATAAATTATCTTGGAACGAAATAAATGTATTCGGTAGTGTACAGAAAGTGTCTGCACACTAAATATTGTATAGAATATGATGGTTCATACTCGGTAAAAAAAAAAAAGTCAAAAAAACTCGACTTTTTTTTTTTAGGCCGATTTTGGGCCAACCGGGTTTTTCCGGTTTTCCGAACCGGAAAACCGGGTTGTTAAAGTCCCCTGCTGCTGAGGAAACCACCTTAGAGCGGTCACCACCCTGCTGCACACAGGCCCTGCAGGAGGGGGGGGGGCAAGGAAGATAAAATACACTGACTCAGCCTGAATAAAATAAAATACAATAAAATACAAAAAAATACAATAAAATACAATAAAACACAAGCACCATGTAACAGTAGCAGTTCTTCGGCTTTGCAGCCTGGCGGCCAAAAGTCTCGCTACATTTTGTTACCGTTTTGTAGATTTCCTTTGCTGCTGTTGGTTTAGGATGCCACAGCATTCTACTCGTACCAAATCATTGAAAATGCTCAGGAAAGTTAGGCGTCGTTTCTCTGTGTCGTTTCTCTAACCACTCCGTGCTAATTTGAGCTTCAGCCGGCTCCCTCTGCACGCATTCAGCATTTCTGATGTACCTGGGCCCAAGTTTTCCTTGGCATCTTGTTATGGCTTTTTGCGCTTTGCTTTACCTACAGGACAGTGCTCATAAGTGCAAAAAGGAATCGTCTTCCCTGCGCTTTCAGCCACGTAGAAATAAGAAGAAGGCAAATGAGAAACAAGCTCAGGATATTAGACAAACGTTGTGGAAGAAACAAGAAAGCCTTGTGGAGAACAAGGTCACATGCCGCGTGTAATGCAACATGATTCCTATGTGCTCTGCTGCATGTTCTGCTGGAATGTAAAGACTGGCTAATACCGGTTTGTTTTGGTTTTACCCCTAAAAATGTGTGAACTTGCACTCTAAAAAAGAGTTTCCCCCGTTGAAGTTGCTTAAACTGTGGGGAGACAGTGCCTTGGGGGGGGGGGGGGGGGGGTTTAGGGGGGGGGGGTACCCACCCACCCCTCGTTGCCGTCCGGCTGACAACGATGCCGAGTTTAAGGGCCTTAGCATCAGCACTGGGGGGGGGGATAGGAGAGGGGAAGCAAAAAACATGAATTTTGTACCTCCCTTTATTTATTTTATTTTTTAGAGTGAAAAGAGTCTTTTTCTTTCTAGTGGGAGAGCCGCAGCTTTCAGACTTCTCCACGTGTTCAATGACAGACGAGCCCACCCGGAGGTGGTTGATGCTTTTGTCGGGGGTTCTTTACCGGCGGGTTTTGCTTGTATTTTTTTTGTGCGGTCGACGATTTACGTCTTTTTCGAGGTTTCATGGGGCAGCGGTTGGATGGCTGTCCCGACCTTCTCTTCTCTTGCTTTTCCACAAGCGTCAGCTTGGAAAGAAATGCTCGACGATGCTGCCAGACAAAGAACCGAGGGGATCCCAAGTGCCGTAACTACCGAACCACGTGTTGAACGGACGTGAGGTCATGCGGGTCTACCCCTACACGACAAGACACACAAACACAACAGGGAAAAAGGCCCTGAGAAAAAAAACAACACACGGTGGTGTAAGCGAAGAACCAATCAGATTGTGTTTGTATTGTATTTTGCCCCTATGTTTTCTTCCTTCCATTCGGAATCACAGCAGCGGCGTCGAGTATTTTCCTACATATCTAGTCCAGATCCGTCCCATTTTCAAACTCTTCCAGTGTTGCTACCCCGCGGTAGCGCGTTGCTGAGCCTGCGGAGAGAAGGGAATGCAAGAAGATGGGGGAACGGGGAGAAGAAATACTCGAAATACTGCCTTGTGCTCATTTCGAAGGAGGCTAGAGGGGGAGAAAACAGGACAACTACAACGTGGGTCTTTTTTGTTGAACGCTCACGCCCGCCACTAAACCCAGATTTACCTGTGTTTCGTGTGGGCTACAGCACATGTACTATAGTGCATCACAGAGCCCCAGAGCTCGCCACTTGACCTGACACAGCTGCCACCCTGGCGGCCGCAGCAGCAACCTCCGCAATGAAGGTGCGCGCAGCTGGAGTGTATGTAGGAAATTCCGTACAACAGCTGCATCAGACGCAGCTCGGTCTGAGAGTTAGGAGGTGGCGCTGCTCACCTGTCAGTCTCACAACCGACTGCTGGCCACAAGAACACACTGCAGCACTAGGTTTCCTTTTTCACCTGGTACGTCTTGAGTTAGTTGGAACCTGTGAAGCACGGACATGTAAACTGTGACAGTGACATGATTATTAGTATGGGGTTGGTTCGCTCATTGTTCAAGCATACATTTTTGGAACACAATGCCTAATGTCTCGAGGAAAAAAAGAATTGAGTGTTTGGTTCGCCCTGAAAAAGCGAAAGGGGGGCGTGTACTCTCAATTTTTACCGACCCCCCTTTTTTTTGCCATGGGGTGCCCCCTTGCGTCGGAGTTTCTCGTGGAGTGTAAATGGGCCAATCAGGCGCAATCACATGCAAGACTCCGTCGTAGAAGACCCGCCTCAACCCTTTTGCTTCAGCTTCTACCGTTGATAGTAGGTAAATTTGTTGCATTAGAGTGATTGTCAGGCCTTCGACTACCCTGAGCAACGCACTATGTTACCGTTGATAGTAGTATCAGTAATGTCGGTTCGAATTGAACTTGATAAGCAGCGGAAGATGTCAAGATCCGACGCATACCCCGGGTACTCCTCATTATCCAGCGAGTAAAAGTGAGTCGTTTCAGGGTTGAGCGAGCATGGCAGAGCAACCTGGTTGCGCGTGATATCTCGTTTTTGTGTGCCATCGAAGACAAGGATGTCGCCTTGCAGCACGATAGCACACCTGTTAACGAGAATTGGCATGCAATCCACTTGACAGCAACTTGGATGCAAGGAACATCACAAAGAACAGTGTATGTGTCAAGTTCGCAGCAACTGAGAGATGAGCGGTGCATTCTGAACAACAAACGAGCGGCGCAAAGCGGCCACAAATCCGAGCGCGAACGGACGGCTATGTACGATATGCGAGGAGAAAGAAAAATGGAAATAAATGATCGGTTCGTGGTTCGCTCTCTTATTTTCTTTTTTTTCCCCCCTCCTTCTTTTTTTCTGCCATTTTCGGGAACTCTACTTGTTTTCACAGGGAGTACGCCGCAGTGGGGTGGGGGGGAGGTGGTGTCCACAGGCATTGGCATGACTAGTGGCTTGACTTGCTTCACCACTTACTTTTTCACTGAAATAATTCGTGGCGCTGGTAGTGCTGATGGACTGTGGAAGACCATAATTTAGAGAGAACTTATAGAGGTTAGAATGCCGAATATCTGTCGCGGTGGCCTGCCATAATTGCCTGTGATAGCCTACGGTAACCGTGTGCTAGCCTGCTGATAGACTTTAATAGGCAGCAGCAGGCAGCTCGATGCGGGGGTGGACTGGCTCACGTGCACTGTATTGTGAGACCGAATGGACCGCCGGAGTCTCTCCGGTTGGCCTAGAAGACGGATCGTCGGCGACCGTTGACAAGAAACCAAAAGGGGAAGAAGCTGCCCGTGTCAGTCCATCTCTTAATCAGTTGCGGGTTTGGATGGGGCTCTTTCCATGTCGTTTCGTTGTCAGTGCGGTTGTCATGCTTTTTCAAGTGACTGGTCAAACCACTGATCATGCCGAGTGGGGATCGGGAGGTGTCAGATGTTTCGGGTCTTGTCTTTTGCTGCGCTGCACAGTAAGGCACTCCCCATCTTCTTTTGTTTCGGTCGAGTTTCTCGACAGGATAGTACAACATGTTGATCAGGGGGTTGCCAATGAAAGTCCACTGGTAAGGTGCGTGGCTGGGCCAGTTGCTTGCTCCGTTACTTCTCGACGACAGCTTGTGTCAGACTAGCCCCATCATCTCCCCTCGTTACTAAACCACCACGGGAAGGGAAGGGAAGGGAAGGGAAGGGGAGGGGATTGTACCACCTAAAGGTAGGGTCGCTACCACACAGCAGTTGCTTCAGTTTGAAAAATGAAGGGCGTTCTCTCGGTTGTGTATACTATATTTTCCCCTTGGTCAGGGTACCAGCGCAGTTGTTTGAATGGACGAAAAATACTCGACGTAGCTGCTTCGACTCCGAATGGAAGGGGGGAAATATAGAGGTAAGGGGCAAATACAATACAAACACAATCTGATTTGTTCTTCGCTTACACCAGGAGCGGCCAGGCAGCCGAGGGGAGGGGCCTTCGTGGTGGGCCGGCGACACTGAGCGTACCAGCTCTTCGAAGTCCGCAGGGGTGGCCGTGGGCGCGGACGCGCACGCCAACCAAGCCAACACCCACTGCGCCGTCCCGCTCGGCGGCTCCTCGCCCCCCAGGGCCCCTAACAGAGACCTCAGGTACGCGTCCGCGGAAGCGCCGGCATCCCCCGCCAACCGGATAATCGGCCGCAGCCGACCATTGTCCGGACGAAAATGGAAAGCGGACGGAACTTGGAGCCCCGTAGCCTGCTTCACCCACTCCACCGCGGCCTCCCTGCTCCACTTCATCCCTTTTTGTTCTTCGCTTACACCGCCGTGTGTTGTTTTCTCACTCAGGACTTTGACCTGTTGTGTTTGTGTGATTTGTCGTGTAGGGGAAGACCCGCATGACCTCACGTCCGTTCAACACGTGGTTCGGTAGTTACAGCACTTTGGATCCCTTCTGTTCTTTGTCGGGCAGCATCGTCGAGCATTTCCTTTCAAGCTGGCGCTTATGTAAAAAAAAAAAAGCGCCAATTATTTAGAGGCTGCGAGAAAATTCTGACACAACCACTGATTTTCTGTTGTCGCTTTCTTGCTTTTCTCCCCGCACCACCACCCCCGCAGGTTAAGAAAGGAGCCAGTGCCCTCGGCTGGCTTCGGGCTTGGCTGGGGCCCTATTCACTGTAGCAACCCCTTGGCACCTAAGCTGGTCTTCAGGGGATGTCAGCGAACTTCTTTTATAAGTGCCGGATTGATCTAGAATCACTCCGTAGAGGTTTTGTCCCACATTCTTTCCAGGGACTCTGACTATTTCACCCGCTAGAGAATTTGCCCGGAGGCCTTGGCGGACCGGCAACACCTCCGACGGCAGAGTCCGAGTGCACAACACGACAACAACCGCCCTGGTGGACAAGCTGCATCTCGGAACGTCGCAGACGGTCGTCTATTGGCACGCAGGCCAGGAGGACGCCCCCTTCCTCTGTGGTTAATAAGGGACTGACGGCAGCCAGGAGCCCGGAAACTCCCCAAATGGGGTGATTTCGGGGGTCAAAAATTCACAAAAAATCACAAAAATCAACAAAGAAAACACAGAAATGCACAAAGCCTCACGTCAATTCACAAGAATTCGTCGTCTTGTTGCGTTAGTGGGGAGTCATTTGCAAGCAAATGAGTACCACACTATGCCAGCTTTTCGCTACGTGACTCCAGAAGGGTCACTTTTTCCGCGCTTTCGGCGCGGCGCAACTCTAGTCGGCTGCAACTGTTGTTGGCAGTTGCTCACGATCTCATAATCCGAAAAGGAATCGGAGTCTTCGCTTTCTCGCTTGCACCGATAGGCACGCCGCGATGCGGAGGACGCGAGTAGCCGGGAAGAGCCGGCGGGAGGGCGCGATCGTTGTGTGACCCGTGGAGGGTCGGAACCAGAATCAGTAAAAGGGCCCGAGTCAGGGCCTGCCATCGAAGAGGGCCGGGCGGGGCCGGGTGGGCGCGGTGTGTTCGGGCCGGCGAGGCCAGTGCCGTCGTCGCCGAGATCGGCGCGTCGTCGTCGTCGTGCGCGCAGCGCGGCTGCGGGAGAGGCCGTGGGGGTGCATGGCGCGGGTCGCTTCCTGCCTGCTGGCGGGGGGGCGCGCTTCGGGGGCGACTTCGTCGTCCGCCTCCTCCGGCCACGGCTGGTAGGTGTTCCAGGTGGGGACGGCGCGCGCCGCTTCCGGCCTGTGAGGCCGTCGCTCTCGCCTAGGCTGCGACCGCCACCGCCGCCGCCGCCGCGATCCCCGCCGCGTCCGCTGCCGCGACCGCCGCCGCGTGCGCGGCCGCGACCAGTGCCGCGGCCGCCGCCACCGTCTTCGTCACTGTCGTCTCCGCCGCCTCGGCCGCCGCGGCCGCGGCCACGGCCGCAGCAGCGGCCGCCACGACCACCGCCACCCCCGTCGCCACTGCTGCTGTCGCGGCCAGCACCACCCCTGTGATGCCCCCGTCCGCAGCACGCGTCAGCGTTCGGGCAGGTCCCGCATCGCGTCAGCCGATGCGCCCGGCAGCACTGAATGCGCAGGCCGTCGTCCGGTTGGTGGTGCACCTGGCAGCACTGGTCGACAATTCACAAAAATTCACAAGAATGCGTCGTCTTGTTGCGTTAGTGGGGAGTCATTTGCAAGCAAATGAGTACCACACTAAGGCAAAAATGCACAAAAATTCACAAAAACCCACACTATGCCAGCTTTTCGCTACGTGACTCCAGAAGGGTCACTTTTTCCGCGCTTTCGGCGCGGCGCAACTCTAGTCGGTTGGAATGATTGAAAAAGGGGCTGTTGCAGGCGCTTGCAACACGTGCCGTGAACACGCCAGGTCACGACTTCTTTTTCTTCTTTTTGGACTCAAGCTCTTCCAACCTTTGCTCCCCCCTTCGCACAGTTCTCCCGGCCAAGGTTTCGATTGTGGAGAGACAGTTGTCGATAACCCCGCCATACGTGTCCTCCAGCCCCTGCCTTTCTACGAGACTCGGGACCAAGCACTTTCGCGCAAGGACCACCTGTGCACGCAGGACAGAGTCGGAGATGTTCGTGTGACCAACGCGGGAGAGAATCCGCTTGATGACCGAGCACACACCTTCGCTAGTGCTTGCCGTGAAATCATGGGAAACCAATTCGTGAAGCCTTGCCACTGGAAACGTGGCGTACTCCGCAATTTCCTTCATGGTAAGCATGCCGACTCGCAACATTGCTTCTTGCACTATGCTGTTAAGAGACGTTGTGTTCGGTGACCCAAATTCATCGGGGCGCACCTCACCCGCCTTTTTCCGCCCTCTCTTCTTCAAAAAATCTTTGTACCTTGTGCCGTGGTACTCATTTGGGATGTGGCTCAGGGACTCTTTTTCGTCTGGCCACAACATTTGTTCCGGGGTCAGGGCAAGCTTGTAGTTGCGAACGAAGGTGGTGCCGTTGATGACATCTTGTTGAATGCCACTAGCCGGAGGGGAGCCGAACATATCGAATGACACTGTGCCGCCTGCGATATGCTTTTCAGGGTTGCTGAATGCTTCGAAGGCAGAACGGGCGACGAAGTGCCAAAAGTTCCGGATGGTCTGGGGGGTTGCAGATTCCACTTTGGTAATTGCATTTGCTCTTGAGTGCAAACCCGACAGGAGGCAATGCTCGTAACCCAGAATCCGGAGCAACGCGAGATTTTGGTCCACCGAAAAGTAAGACCTCACACTCGCACATGCAACCGACGTCGAGGTCACTGCTGGGTATTCGCCCATGTACTGGAGCACCCATTCAATGAGCATCTTGTCTTTGACTGTTGCGGAGAGCACGAAGGCACCTGCAGGGAGGCCACCGAATCTCACAGAGACAGCTTTTTCCGTGAACAACGAATTTTCGAGGACAACGTCAAAACGACGCATCCAGGAGACAAATGCCGCGTTGTTGCTGAGGAACCCAGCGGCAAAACCAATATTTCGGCTGAGGTTGTTCTGCTTCTTGCCACCCCCATCCGTCAACTCTGGCGCAAATGCCTCGTGCAAGTACGCTGCAATTCTGTGCACTCTGTGCCGGGCCTCGTAAAAACGAAGGGCGTTACCCTTCTTTACCTTCTTGGAAGTTTCCGTTGGACCTCTATCCGAGTGGAAAGATTGGAAACTGTCACGCGATATCCCACGAAATTGCCCATGATGGGATAGCAATGTGTCCATTGCTTTTTCAAAATTCAAAAGCGCCTGCCGCCTTTGCTTGTCCCATTCCTATATACAAGGGGTAGTCAACCCTCTGTTCCTGCGATAGTCGCTCAGTCAGTTGCCTGTGACGGCGTTCATTGAGTTGTTTGTCGTCATGGTATAGTGTGGGCATCATGTACACCGACTACCCCACTGACCTCCATTTCTGGGGGGGGGGTCAATTTTTTTATCTGAGCAGCTCTTCGGAAAGATCTGTGGGCGACGCATCGATTTGTGCCGAAAATTCCCGAATACCGACCATTAGAGGCCTACAGATGGAAAAACCCGGCGCAAATCGACTACCCCACGGTTATGGGCCCAAGCAAAAATACACAAAAACTCACAAAAGTTTTCAAGAATTCACGAAGATTCGCAAAAAAACACAAGAATTCGTCGTCTTGTTGCGTTAGTGGGGAGTCATTTGCAAGCAAATGAGTACCACACTATGCCAGCTTTTCGCTACGTGACTCCAGAAGGGTCACTTTTTCACACCGCAAAAAAACACAAGAATTCGCGAGAGTTCACAGAATCCCTTGTGAATTTTTGTGAAATTCTGACTCCCGGAATCATCCCACCAAAACACTGTTTTTTTAGGCGGTTCTTTGTAGTCCTTTACTAACCAGCCTGCACTACCCTTTCTCCAGACGAGGTGTGCCGCGGCACTCTTCTCTCCTTTTTTTAGCCCCCCCCCCCCCTCCAACTTCGGGGTCACCCCGCGACGAATAATTCAGCGTTCCCTTTCGAACATGCAATTTATTGTCAATGCCATGCCGCGTCATTCTAGCGGAAACTCTGCGCAGCGTATGCAGAAGAATAGGAACTAAGTGGATACTATTACTCGTGCAGTTGACGATATACGTTGTTCTGAGATTGCATATTATGCGTTTGCTATGCTATTTTTTTTCTTCTTTGTTTGGTTCCACTTTTTTCCCCAGCAAAAATAACGGACTCGTCGGAAAACAAATACACTCCGGAGCCCGTTCACACGATTCCTTCCAGGTCGCAATTTGAGACGAAGGAGGAACCGGATAATCGGCCGCGGCGCCATTTGCGCGGGTTCAAGACTCTACGGACGGGGGAAGGGGAAAAATATCACCAGTCATGCATTCTGATGCGACTCCTTCGTTTAACACGCGAGACCCCGTCTCGACAGAAAAAACAAGCATCTCCGAAGGGCATGAGCTTGGAGGGACATCGTGAAGATTCGCCCTCCCCTCCGGATTGCTCCGCTTTTCGCTTCTCCCCTTCGAAGGTGGGGCTTTGGAGTCGCCGAGTGACCATTTCGTCGTGCATATCTTATTCGTGGTAGTAGCGGTACATGTGCGTGTGCGTGTGTGTGTGTGTGTGTCTTTGTTGCTGACTAAGCGACTTATTTTGAGCGCTTTTGTCTGAGAGAATAGTCGAAACGCGGGTCAAGCGAATCAAGTGACGTGATTTGCTTCGGAAGAAAGGAGGAAAATTCGGAAGGAAGAGTATGGGAGCTCGTCACCAGCACGACCGCGGCTGGTACAACACCGATGGTGCAGAGGACTGGCCGAAATCTCGAGATTCTGAAGTTCAAGGGTTCCAGAGCTCACTTGAGTTTCCGGGGCTTCAGTCTCCACGAGAAGAGGACAGCCCCATGCTCGCAAGAATGGTAGACTTCAGGTTCTTCACACGTTGCATGTGGCTAATAAAGAATACTCGAGGGGTCGCCCGGTGCTTATTTCGACGGCCTGTGTTTTGTGCCTTCTTGTAGATTTAGCAACTGGCGGCCTCTCTTCGAGTATTTCTGAGCCAATTCACCTACCCCCTGATCGATTGTAATCGAGCGTAAGCGAGCGTAATCGTTTGGGTTAGAATGCAAAGCATCTGTGGCGATAATCTGCATCGCCGACGGCGCGGTTTTCTCTTCGCACGTGAAGTGTTATGCTTTCGCCTCTTTAGCTCGTCTTGATCGTCGCGCTCAGGCGCGCGTTTGGTGCTTCGCTTCTTCTTCGATTGCTCGTCGAGGTTCATCGGTTGCGCGTCGACCTGCTTCTTCTCGGCGCCTAGGCGATGGTCGTGGCACATCGACGCTTCCTTTGCGTCTTTTCGGTACCGGCTCCGCCGCGGAGTTCGATTGCCGCTTCTTCCGGCGTTGGCGCCGTCTTCCCGACCTTCGCTGCTGATGTCGGCGTTGATGTTGCGGGTTCTCGCTCGCCTTCCTAGAACGAGCACCACGTTCTCACGCTTCGCCTGTCTGTCGGCGCTGTCGCGGGGCCCTCCGGCTCCGCCTTCCTCTTCTTCGGTGCTGCTTCTTCTCCTCTCGCCACAGCCGCCCGGTGGTGCCCCCTCCGACAGCACAGTTTGGGCCTTCGACTCCGCAAGTCCGCGAGAGCCGACCGGCATGCCATGATCAAAGCACCGGTGGTGTCCGTTGCGGCAGCACTCCGCTATCGTCTTGCACGTCGCGCATTGCGCCAGGCGGTGCTGCGCGCAGAACTTCACCGCAAAGGCCGTCGTCTTCCAGTGTAATCGAGTGTAATCGACGCGTAATCGAGTGTAATCGAGCTGAAGTCGCTTTCAGGGGGGGTAGGTGAATTGGCACAATTTCCTACAAGCAAGTTGCTTGTACAAAAAACTTGGCATGGGCCGCTTCAGTACGGCGGCTTATTTTTCTTGCTTGTGCGCACGAACGGGACACACCTGCTCTGGTAAATTGTAGTGCGCTGCCGACTACTAATTCCAGTACCAACAGTGCACAGTTACCGGTGGCACAAAAATATGCCTTCGCTCTTTCGCTATGTATACGTAGTAATACGCAGGTTTTCCCTTATCACCTGGTATGTCTTGAGCTAGGTTCAGTATGGTGTTGGTTCGCTCATTGCTCAGGCTTACGTTTTGGGTACACATTGCAAGTTTGCGAATGTTGAATGTTTGCGCCCCTAACCCAGATATACCTGTGTACCTCCTTTGAGATTGGAATATTGTTGCGATAGTGGGGAGTCATCGGCATGCCGATGAGTACCACACTATGCGACTTTGCGTTTCGCAACTGGCAGTCCCCTCAAGTATTTCCTACAATGCAGGTGCTTACACTAGTAGCAGTATAGTAGTGCATTAAAAACACTGCTTACACAAAAAAAGAAAGGAAAAAGTGCCATGTTTCGGGCACCCGGTATTCCGCGCGATCTCGCGTCGGAATAGTGGCGGCATTTGAGGTTTGCTACCGTAGATAGAAGAATGTAGCCGCCGCGCTCCTCCGCCCGGCGGGCCCGAATACCGTGCCTAGTAGGCCTGTCGCGTCAACCGACTGCAATAAATAAGAACGCCCGACCTCATGGACCGATCAGGCGCTGGGTGGCTCTCGACCGCAATTCTGCGGTTGATGACAATATCGGCCCACTGTGTAGACAAAGTGGCTCACCCTCCAGGGCTCTGGTGGACCGGGTGTGTGTGCAGGTGCAGCTGTTGGCCGCCTCTTGATCGGTCGAAACTCGTAAGTAATCCTGAGGTCACTTTCTCGGACTAAGACCGGTCAATTTCTCAGACGAATCGAGAGAATCCATGACCGTGAACGGTTCACTATGTAGAGAGTAGCCCAACCTCCAGACCTTTCTCACTATTTTGGGCCTCTTGCCCTGCCGCGGCTCCACTTCTTCTGTCGCTTCCTCATCCTGCAGTCGGCGACGACAGGTGCACGTCGATTTGCCTGTGTCCGGGATTCTTCAATTTGCGGTTGGTCGTGTTGTAAGTTGTGGTAGTCTTTTTGTGGTTTTGTGTTTTTTCCCCCTTCCAATGACAGCGAGTGCCAGTGACAGTGCGACCGTATGCTCGTGCTCTCTCCCAATGCACTGTACTCTGCTGGCCATGAAGCTTTTTGGAGTTGTATTGGCTTGAGATCGCGTACATGAAGCTGCTTCTCTGCGCCGACATCGACAACGGCTAATCAGTGCCACCCCGGAAGGCTTGTTACTTCCAACATCGGAGGTCATCCGGGGGTTGGTAGGGAGGGTGTTGCTTGAGTTGAGCTTTGATTATTTTCCCGTTTTCCTTCTTCCTTCCCCTTGGACGGTCGGGCTTCCGTGCCGTGTAGTGGGGACAATGTCTGGCTCGATTCTACGGCCAGGCTTGCGGAAGCCGGCCTGTCCTCCGGATAGCGCATCGACTGGTCACCAGCGCGGTAGGTCGTCGCCCGCAGCGAAACGACCGCACCACCGCGGACCGGCAAAAAGGCTCGCGGTGCTTTCGAAAATAGTATCGCCACCAGATTCCTAGCATTTGTACCAGAAACGGTCAATCAGAAGGGAATGAGGCGGCGGTCCAGTTGTTTCTCGGCCTTGCGGCGGTCAAAACCAATGTTTCCCTCGGCCCCGTTTTGGACAACCCTAAGGCGAAAGTTCGCTTTGGACTCCCGTTTCGTGACAAGAAACGCTCAAGAGGCGCCGTGAGGGGCTCGGTTCGACGGAATCTTGGAAGAGAAGATCTTTGTTTATTTTTATTTGCATTTTATTTTTATTTTTTTTTTTTTTTTGGGGGGGGGGGGGGGGGGCAGAATCAATAGTATGACAGTACAACTACAGAAATGGTCTTTTTGTTGAGCGCTTAGTGTGCACAAGGATGGTTCCTTCTTCGTACTTCGGGCTCCTGTTGCGTAACGGTCCGTCCTACGTTTAAGGTGTGAGAGTGTCTTCCTTCATCCCCATCTTCAACGCCAAGATGTACGCCGCCTAAACGGCACACGTGTCGGAGGTCACTTGCCCGCGAGGCACGTGCCCAAAGTGTATTTTCGAGCACCGGCAACAAAGCTTGACGTGAACAGGAAATATAAAGGTAGTGAAGGGAAATGCAATACAAACACAATCTGATTTTGTTCTTCGCTTACACCACCGTGTGTTGTTTTCTCTCAGGACTTTTGACCTGTTGTGTTTGTGTGATTTGTCGTGTTGGGGTAGACCCGCATGACCTCACGTCCGTTCAACATGTGGTTCGGTAGTTACAGCACTTGGGATCCTTTCGGTTCTTTGTCTGGCAGTTATTGTCGAGCATTTCCTTCCAAGCTGGCGCTTATGTAAAAAAACTGAACAACGACCACTTTTTTGGCACCCAACAAGGGAAGCTCTTGAGGCCGTATAAAACCCTGGGTGCTTCACCAAAAAAAAAACACCAAAACAAAAAGAGATTTGAACTCCACAGGATAGTTCCTGGTCGTGGCCGCTATCGTGAGACGAAAAAGCGAACAACAACAACAGGACTAGAATGGTTAAAAACCGTACCACCGCGAGAGTAGGAGAACGTGGAAAGGGAAACTAGAGTTTTCGTCGGACGTGGTTTCAGGTGGAAAATTTGCAAGTGATCATGATCAGAAGGTTCTACTTGGGCGGTTCAGTTTCCTCACACATTTCTTCATGCAGAAAAAACAGGGACGAGAGTGTCTTAGTGCCTCAGCGTTCAAACTGCGACTCGACTACTCGCACCGCGGAGCCTTCCAACCTCTCCACGCGCGTGCGGAACCCGCGGTTATCTTTCTTCCTTCTGCTTTTTTCCCCCTTCTTTTTTTGCATTTGTTTGGTTGCTACTACAGGATTTGGCGAGATTTTTTGAAGTTGTCCGGAGAAGCCGGTGAAGGAGTTTGACAGGAAGGCGACTTGAACCCGCCCCAAGATTCCCCCCCTCCGCCCTGTTCTCTAAAGAATTAACCCCTCGGCTTCTTTTTCGCGACGGAAACTTTGATTCGACCTTCACAACACGCACACACACAATCCGTCGCGGGGAATACCGCGCGAACGTCGTAAGCACTATGCAACAGCAGTTGTAGAACTGCCCGAGCGGCCGAAGCCAGTGGGCGCGAACTTCAGGCGGCACAATCTCGGTCGCAGAAGATTTGTGAACGAGGGACCCGGCTTCCAAGCTGCCTCCCGCACAATATGGCTGCAACAGAGGGATACAGACCTGTGCAGCCGTGAAACCAGCCCTCACCTGACGGTGAAGACCCAAACCCTTTGACGTGTTCTCTCCCTCACTCTCTGGAAAAAGGTCGGCGCGGTAGCGATGACCCATGAGAACACATACAGGTTGCGACTGTTCCCTTGACTTGTTTTGACGTGTTCTCTCTCTTTTTCTCTGTCGCACGCACTTTGAAAGCAAGAAATTGGGAGCGACCCGCCCCCGATTACGAAACTACACGAAAGCTGGGTGCGCAAAGGTTTGCTGCTTTGCACTTACTTTCCGAACCCAAATAGATGTCCTATTCGGCGCTCTCTCCACCAGAAGCCTGATGGTTTCAAGCCGACGCCCGGGTGAGGAATCCGGTCAGGAGGCTGCGGGCCTATTTCGAGGCCATGTCCCACACGCCGTCCCACTTGTCGCCGGGGGCGATTTCCGGGTTGGCCAGGAACAGTTCGACCCGCGGAATGAGCGCCTTCGACGTCAGGTCGCCGTACTGCTCGAAGGCGACGGACCACTGCGCCTTGGCCTCTTCCCACTTGCGCTGCTTGTAGAGGGCGAGCCCCGCGCGCCACAGCTCGTTGCCCTTCTGCTTCATGTCGGGCAGCGGCCCGTCGCGGACGGCGCCCTGCAGCTCGTAGATTTTCACGGGCAGCTTCTTGCCGACGACGCGGATGCAGTCCACCTCGCGGGTGTGGAACAGGTCGGCCACTTGGTCGAAGGTGAACTCCGTGATCAGCACGTCCGTTTTGTACTCCTTCGTCGCCCCTTCCATCCGGGACGCGAGGTTGACGCCGTCACCGATGACGGTGTACTCCATGCGCTTCTCGAACCCGATGTTCCCCGCAACGACCACGCCGGTGTTGACGCCGATGCCCATCCGAATCGGCTTCAGCCCCTCGGATTCCCTGCGCTCGTTCCACTCGCGGAGGAGCTTGAACATTTGCAGGGCGCAGTAGCACACGCGGTGTGCGTCGTCGTGCGCGGGGAACGGCACGCCGAAGACAGCCATCACGGCGTCGCCGATGTACTTGTCGACGATCCCGCCGTGGTCGAGCACCGACCCTCCCATGTGCTGGAAGTAGTCGTTGAGCGTCAGGACCACCTCCGCTGCCGACAGCGCCTCGGACAGCCCGGTGAAGTTCCGGATGTCGACGAACAGCACCGACACGGGGAGCTCCTGCCCGCCGAGCTGCGTGCCGCCCTCCATAGCGGCGGCGGCGATCTCGGGCGACATGTACTTGCCGAGGGTCGCCATCATCTGCGCCTCGTTCGACACGTCTTCGAGGGATATCACGACGCCGGTCTGCACGTTGTCAAAATCGCGCAGTGCCATGATCTTGTAGTTGAGGGTCAGATGCGACTCAGAGCGGGTCTCCGGGTCGATGGTGACGAACGTGAAGTCCTGCACCGTGCGCTCCTTCCCGGTTTTGTAGCACTCGGTGATGTCCTCCAGCAGCAACCCGTTTATGAAGGAGTCGCACAGCTTCCGGTTCGTGACCGAAAGCGAGCTCCTCATCCGCGCCACGTCGGGGCCGAAGCTTCTGCGCCGCTCGTCCGCGGCGGCCGCCGCAGCTGCCGGCAGCTGCTTGCTGACCGCGTCCGCCGGGGCGGGTTCGTCGCCTTTCGGGACGAACCAGTCCGCGTACGGCGTGGTCTCCATCTTCTCCCGCGCGATGCCGATGCCGAACTTGGCGGGGTCCCGGTTGAGGGTGATGACCCGCCCGTTGATGTCGAGCGTGATGATCAAGTTCTTGATGCTTGCGAGCACCGACATGAACAGGTTCTTCGCCTCCTCCGTGCTCTTGAAGAGCAGCGAGTTCTCGATCGCCACCGCGGCCTGGGCGGAGAAAGCGCTGAGCAGCCGCTCGTCTTCCTTCCCGAACGCGGAGCCCGACTTCTTGTTCAGCATCTGCGTCACGCCGATGACCTCGCCACTCCTGTTCTTCATCGGCATGCAGAGCATCGAGTGCGTCTTGTACCCGGTCTTCTTGTCGGTCTCGGGGTTGAACCGCCTGTCTGCGTACGCGTCTGGGATGTTCAGCGGGGTCCCCGCCGACGCGACGGCGCCGGCGATGCCGGCGGTGCGCGGGATCCTGATTTCGGAGGTGCCGTCGGCGACCGAGGACCAGAGCTGGTCCTTTTCCTTGTCGACGAGGAACAGCGTCGATCGGTCCGCGTCGAGGAGCCCGCGGGAGACCTGCATGATGGTCCGGATGAGCGACTTCACCTCCAGCTCGGACGAAAGCCGGCGGGCCACGTCCAGCAGCACGTCGACTTGGTTGCGCGCCGCCGTCAACGCCTCGTACTGCACAGCGCCAGCGACAACTCGCGAGATGGCTTTCGCCAGGTGGTTCAGCGTCCGCAGCTCTTCGATGTTTGCGAGGCCCTGCGGCGCGCTCGCCTCGCCGTTGTCCACGACCGCGATGACCCCCAGGATGTCCGACTTCGACTTGATCGGCACCGCGATGGCCGAACGGCAGCCCTCGGCGAACAGCAGCGCATCGGTGGCCGTCGGCGCGGTCGCGTCTGGTCCCGTGAACAGCCGCAGCAGCGGCTGGCCCTCGCGGACGGTGTCGCAGACGAGGCCGGGCGTGTGCTCGTTCGCGCGGGAGGCCGGCTTCAGAGGGTTGTAGATCACCTCGTTGTCGTGGTCCCTGAGGAGCACGAGCGACTGGCGGTCGGCGAAGTTCTCGGAGATGTGCCGGCAGAGGGACCGGTACAGGTCGGGTCCGATGAGCTCGCACATCGACTCGATCGCGACAACGCGCGGCGACCCAACCAGTGAATCCTCCGAAAACTGCCCCTGGCTGTTGCTCTTCGGCATCCCGGGCAGCGGGATGGGCTGGGCAAGCACCTGCGCACTCGTCCGCTTCCCGTTAAGCGGCGGCAGCGGGTTGTCCCTGCTGCCAGGGGGAGTGCCGGTGCGGGGAGCGGGGTGCGCGGAGAGGAGGAGGCGGAGCTGCTCGCGCCGGTCCTTCGGGGAGAGGTCCTCGAGCTCGTCGAGGAAGGCTTCGGGGTCGGCGGCGCCGGCTAAAAAGCGGGACGTTTGGTCCGTGGAGCAGAACGGCGACGGGTCGAGCGCAGCGAGCTCTTCGCTGCAGGCGCTGCGGATCTGGAGGAGGACCTGGCGCGGGTTCGACGGCTGGGAGCTGAGCACGGAGCGCAGCAGCTTGTCGATCAGCCGCGGCAGCCCGACCCGGCCCATGTACTGCGCGTCCGGGGACAGCGGCGTTTTCCCCCGCGAGGGCCGCACGCTGGACACGGACATGGCGGAGACGGCCGTTGTGGCGGAGTGGGGCCGCGCGGGTGGGACGTACGCCGATCGAAGAGACCCACGAGGGGGCGGGCCGCGACCCTCTCCCTGTTTCGGTTGCTTGTACCTTTCGGCACGTACCGGCGACGATCAACGTGCGCGGGAGGAGTCGACGTGCTGTCTGTCGTCTTTTTTTTGTTTTCGTGAGGTGTGGGTTCAAGCTACTAGCTTGCTTTTCAAAGCCGGATATTCGCCCCAACCGCAGGCCAAGCTCAATGAGTCTCTTTATTGGCGTTGTTTTGTGTTGCCGATAATCTTTTTTTTTTTTTTTTTTTGCTGTATGAGGCTGTGTGTGATAGTGAAGCAGAGTTTTCTTTTTGACTTCCCTTCTGGATGATTTTGCTTTTTCCGAGACGAAGGAAGAGGAAAACGATGGGGAGGGCTTACTTTACTGTTTAAGCAGGGAGAGGGGGGGTCCAGAAGAACCTCGCCGAGAGGAGGGACGGAGATGCGGGTTGTGTGTGGGTTTTCTTTCCTGTCGTTGGTGGGTTAATGAGGAGGGGATCCTTCGGGGCGTAGAAAAGCGTATTGTCCCAGTTGTCCGTTGCCACCGTGGCTCGACTGGGCCTAATAAGCAAGCATTTTCCTGTGACGTTGCGGGCTGCTTCTCGTACTCCTTTCAATTCTGCTTGCCTGTGGCAAGCAGAATTGTCTGGCGAACTGAGTATAGGTACCTTCCTGGTGGAAAGCCGTCTGCAATCCGCTTACCCTTCTGAGACTTCCACGGCTTCACACCCCTTTCTTCACCTTCGAACACCTTTGCCTTGCACCTGGGGCAGTCTCCTATGGGCCGCATGTATGTCCCCAACACTTCCCTTGACATATTTCTGATCTAATTGCTGGGTTTGCATCTCTATTCAGGCCGTGCTGGACAAACAAGTTCTTCTGCACCCAAGAATCAAATATCTTGAGTTTTCAGGCGGTGCTGAGTTTGCGTGGTGTCCGTGGTGTGCACATGGGGCCACCAGCTGCATGCGTGGTCGTGTTGATGTACTGGGGGTTTCTTGCGCCGCAGGCGCGAGTGGCTATCTAAGATGAGAGTCTTCACTCGGCGGCCTGCTTGAACAGCCCCAGGTAAAAGTGTCAGCAAATTGCTTTGCTCGAGCTGTTCATCATTTACTCATCCCTGCCTTTGCATCCCGAACTTTCTCAGAAGCGTTTGCCCTGTTCGGAGGTCGGGAAAGACCCGTTGCTAACTCGCCTCGTAGGTCCGATGGTTCGAGTCTGCTTCACCACCGGCAGCGTCCAACGCTCCTCCGTGCTGTCGAAGCCGCCCTTGCACAAGACCTTCAAACCCGCGTGACAACACTGGGGGCACAGACGAGCAAATGGGAAATGGTCTCTCTTTCTTTTTTTCCCTCTGTGTGACGGGACGGAGCTTAAGACAACACCCGCACGGCTACGTGCGAGAACGGTGAAGCAACAAGAAAAATGACAAAGCAAAAACAAAAACCAAAGTAGGTAGGTGCAAAGTGGGGGTAAACTCCCTGGTGGTGCCCGGCCGGTGTCGACGCACCGGAGAACTTTGCAGAGTTTGTGGGCGCGAACTCATCGAAGAAAACACTGTGTGCTGTGCCAGTGAAACCAAATGCAGCGAGAGACATGTTTCTTTCCCGGCCTCCTAGGTATGAACTGTTGAAGACTCATGTACACAGCGAATGATATCTCTGTGGCTTGTCTCACCCCATCCGTAACTCTTGATTGAATCTCGTCTGCAAGGTTGACCGGCCATGGGGAAGGTCGATGCGTGTGCCTTAGACCGGAGCCCTTCCTCCAGCACACCGCCCAGTAAAGCGACTCGGTCATCTCAGATGCTACTGGAGACGGTCCCTGCACTCTAACTCTAACTCGTCTCTCTCCCTCTCTCTTTTCCATTCTGTGTGAAGCATTGACGATGCTGATTAATGTAAGCTACCCACTTGATCGTCGTCTGAACGCGATGTGATTGGCATGCATATATCAAGAACAATAAAGAGATCTCCCATATGTGCCAACCAAGAGATTGTGCGAGCTCTATACAAGCAAAGGTGGCATGCCGGAGATGGCAGGGAGGGAGGCCTAAGAGCGACCGGGAGGGCGTCCAGCTCATGGTTGCAAACGAGGCTGAAGGAGAGGGAGAGCAGAGGAGGCCCACCGCAGGCTGTCGCGGCACTACAAACGAGTGCTAACTAGTCTCAGACTTAGTGGAATCGACAGCAGTGGGCGTTGTCTGCTTGGACACGCCGGTGGAGCGAAGAACCAGACGGAACGCGACCCAGAGGTGGTGTCGCCAAATCCTCGATCTTCTGTCCACGGTCACGGGCAACAGCCGGACACGACGAGCGAGTAAAACGAAAAGCACGAAAAGAAGAAAATGTGAAACCGGGTTTTTGCCTGGAGGCTTTTCGTGTTATTTTGCAAATGTTTTGAGCTATCTTTGTGTCTGTGCTTTCAGTCGTCTTCTTAACCATGGTTAAGTGCGCAAATGGTGTCAGCCGAAGCTGGTAAAGCTTCGGCGCCGAAAACAAGAAAATTGGATACTCGGAGGCGCCGACCGTGCTTCTCTCGACGAAAGTTAGAGGGGGAGGAACGACTGCGACCAAATGAGTCTTTTTCCGTTGAGCGCTAACGCGAGCACTGCACCCGATTCACTTGAGTTTCGTGTGGCCTAGCAGCAAACTTTCCTCACACTGTGTTTTTGCAAACTGACGGCCTCCTGGAGCATTCTCCATCTAAAAACCATAAAGCCCTTTCTTGCTCTAAGAGAACCCATTCATGAACGGTCACACGGAGACCCTAAAACCCCGGTATTTCAAGCGAACTTTAACTCTAAAAAGGAAAAACGGAATCCAACTGATACGTGTCGATAATTGCCAAAAGCTGGCGGTTTCTGTACGCGTAGGGGAGGCGATGGTAGATGACAGCTGAGAGAAAACAGGCTTCTTTTTGCTTCGTTCTCCGCTTTTTTTCCATAGGGAAGCCGGCAGACTCCTTTTGCACCGGCGCTGACGAAACGATCATCCTGGCGGAAAACTACCGTCCTCACAAAAGACTTTTGAGGTTGAAAAGGCCGGCTCCTTTTTTTTTGCAGAATAGCTGGCGGTTTGTTTTCCCTCCCGCCCAACGACAGCAGGCGGGAAACTGGGCACCCGAAGGCGGGTGAATCACGGCAGGTTTTCTATACCGGCTTCTTCTTCAATTTCTTTTCAAGCGTGAAGATCGGCGTACTACTAAAACACGTCGTCAACCCAGACATGCGAGGAACGCTTGTTTCTCATCGTTCGTGACCTGGACTAATAAGTCTAGCCCTCAACTGAGGACATGTAATAATCTGCTTGGAATGACGGTAGACTCTCTTCCGAGAGCACATTAGGTGAACTTCATTCAGCGTGGCGGACCCGACAGCGATGTGAGTCTGGTTCCAGGCTACTAGCTGTCACAGCCCCGGAGAGAGTTTGAGGGAAGAGGGAGGGGAGGAACGAAGTCAAGACTTCCGCGTGATGAAGCAAGCAAACTAAAAACCCAGTCGTGAGCCAATTCACCTACCCCCTGATCGAGCGTAATCGAGCGTAATATAGTGTAATCGAGTGTAGTAGAGTGTAGTAGAGTGTAGTCGAGCGTTGTAGAGTGTGATCGAAATTGACACTAGTATTTTGGGTTCGACCACTGGTGGACCCCTGGCTGGCCCATGAGCGACCATGTTGACCACTGTCTGGCCCAAGAAGTGCCAGGCACAAGCATACGAGGGACGGAAACCGCAGGTGTGGGCCTTCACCGTGGTGGAGCCAGGCTAGATTCGGGGTGGCGCCCTGGGGGGGGTAGTCACGCCTTAGTCCCAGGGCCTCTCCCCACCCATCTGTATGTGATCTCCTGGTCATCGCTACCGCGCTGACCTTTCCCGAGAGCACATCAAAACAAGTCAAAGCCCGCTGCCCACTGCCCTACAAGAGACATGCTTTGCACTCTCTGAATGCCCATTGACTGTGCTCCGCTTCAGCCGACTGCTTTGGAAGAGGTACTGTGCTCCGTTTGGTGCCGACTGCCCTGCCAGAGACGTGCTTGCAGACAGAGGTCGGCCGCCGCTACTTTGGTTTTCTCTCGCGTCTTCCCAGCTCCGCCACCTTCCCAGAGGCTTGGGGAGAGCCACGAGCTCCGGCTGTAAGGGACGAGACCGAGGTGCGACGCTGGCCCCGGTCGCAATCTGTATGTGCCGGCCCGGCCCGATTAGGCCTTTGGAGTACCGCGTGAATGGCGCGATTGGGCCCACGCGCATGCAGCCTGTCTGCTCGCAGTCACGCCGGCCGGCCCGCAACCGCAACCACATTCGCTTGTGCCCACACACCAGCTCTTCTTATCGAGCTAGCAATCCAGCTAAGGAGCACAACCGAGGATCCGAGGCGGAATCATGCCCCACAGTGGGCGCACGAGAGCAGACAGCGATGAAGGCCGCAGGGACAGGGTGTGTCAGCCAGGTTCCTCCCGCAGACGCACTACCCATCGGAATGTGACAGCGCAAGTAGGCTCGATGGAAGCACGAAGTGAAGCAGGATAGACGAGCTACGGAGACGAGACGAGTCGTGTACCAGGGGCAGGCCGGGACGATGAACCGCATGAAGCCGAAGAAAAAGTTCAAGAACGAAGCAACACCACAAGCCGCGTGCAGCCAAGCAGACCTCCCGGAACCTACGTGGGCAGTAACGAGGAGCCAACAGATGAGTGTCCACTGAACCCCCTTGCCAATACCCAACGACTATGGCACGAATTGCGCAATGCCAGACGGTAGCGTCTGACAATGGCATGCGCCTAAAGGTGAGATTAGCCTCCGTCTTCAACCGCCTTGTTATCGCCAGGGAGATCGAACCCACAAACAGAAACTTGACATCTTCGAGGACAGGGTGTCTGCCAAGCGCTTGTCGAACAGCCATATCGCCTGGAACTGCCCCGCAGGGAATGCCAAAAGGCTCGAGTATTAGCTGCGCTAAATTGCAAAGGTTGCTAATACGGGAAAATGGTACCCGAGCCCCTATGCACTCGACAACCTGCTTCCACAAGTCAGTCCGAACTTCCTCGTCCCCTGCTGCACTGCCTGGCTACATCTTTTTTTCAGACGAATATGCTTCTTTTTGTTCGATATTCGATGATCGTGCTATCAGCATCTTTCGCCCCAGAAGAAGGCTCGATAATAGACACGTTGCATCAGCTAATCAGGATTGGCTGAGTGCTGTGTGTTTAATCAATTGTTACAGTACCCCCCCAATTCACCAAAAGTTGATCGATTGTAATCGATCGTAATCGAGTGTAATCGAGTGTAATCGACGCGTAATCGAGTGTAATCGAGCTCAAGTCGCTTTCAGGGGGGGTAGGTGAATTGGCTCAAGTCGTCAACCCATGTCAACCCATTACTTTCGGATGGTTACAAAGGCAAGGCAAGAGACGAGAGAAGATGTGGACACAGAGCCCCACAGAGCAGAGATGGCCACTGCCACGGCAGGTTTGTTTCCCTGACTGGGCCAGGCCAGTCTCCCTTCGTTAACAGGACACTGGTTGGTTTAGATGTAATAAGGGTTAACAGTCAGCTGATGGAAGCAGATATTCAGACTTGCGGTTGTCTTAATTTCTCAACCACAATAACACTGACTAAAAGCTGATACAAAATGCTGGAAGACAGCTGCGGATAACGATAGCTGGTTGACAGCTAGCAGATAGGTGATTGACCTGCTAGATGGCTGGTTGACTGTTAATCAATAGCTGATTGAGCTAAAGCATAGCTGAAAAGACAGCTAGCAGAGCTGACAGGGGCAGCTGATGCACGGAGGTTCAAGGGTTCGCCTACGCTGTAGCCAACTTCCAAATTATGCATAAAGAATACATGGCCGAAGCTTTGCACCACCGTTCTACGACGAAGAGGACTGAGAGTTGTCCTACGTCCTTGCACTGGAGCCTGAGATTCAGGCCTGTGTCCGGTTAATTGCGTTGCTGGTTCAAATGTCCGACGGAAGTCGAGCCACACCCTGTTTTCATCTGTTGTACAGCGCATAGGCGAACCAAAAAACTCGGTAAATGAAATAGAGAGATGCGAAGGCGAGGAGCAGGTTTGCGCCCGACAGTGACGAGAGGAGGGCGCGGGGTGCTAGTCAAAGGCCGCCAAACATTTTCGAGTACATCGCTTTGTCCTTCTTCCTGTAATGAGTGTAGGAGGTTGCAGGTTTTTCTACAGAACAAAATACTCGAGGGACTGCCTTGTGCTCATTTCGTCGGAGGCTAGCGGGGGAGAAAATAACACAACTGCAAAGTGGGTCTTTTTGTTGAACGCTTAACTGGCCCGCCCAGGCCCCAGGGACCAGTGCTGCTGCGGTCACCCGACCCCGTCCGCTCCGAAGGCTACTTGTTCGAAACTGACAAGACCACATGTTGTTCTCTGCCCTGAAGTTAGTCGTTCGCATGCAAAACCGGGGTTTTGAGTCTTCTGTTGTGCGCACAGGCGGCTCTCGCCTTAATCCTCACGAACAGCTTTCGGTACGTTGCCGTCGGCAGTAATCTCTCAAGATCTTCGATCTCATACGACGAGAATAAAGTCGTTCATCATACTTTTGTTCGGCCTGAGTCTTCTCGAGCACGTCGAGCTCCTTTGCGATGAGCTTGTCCCCGCCGCTGAGTTCGAGGGCCTTCTTCAAATCGTCGCGGGCGGCTTTGAACTCGCTCAGGTGGCGGCGTGCCTGGCCTCTTCTGAACAGCGCCTTGGCGGACTTCGCGTCGTAGTCGAGGGCTTGGTCGCAGTTCTTCACTGCGTGCGCCCACCGCTCCAACTGCGTTTTTTTTAGAGCATTTATTGGGGTCCAAAGATCCGGTGTTTTCGGTTATCCAGTGGATTATTGAGGCTGGGAGTCGGGTACTGAAGACGTGTAGACACATTCGCTCACTTTGACTTTGGCTGCCAAGGTTGCGACTAATAAGAACGACGTCAAGAACAAAGTAGCTGAGAATTTAATCTTGAGCCCCCACCGTGCGCCCGCCGCTCCAACGGCGGGCATTCTTGAGTCCAAAGAACCGGTGTTTTCGGTTCTCCAGTTGATCATTGAGGCTGGGAGTCGGGTACTGAAGAGTTGTAGACAAGTTCGCACACTTTGACTTTGGCTAGCCAAGGTTGTGACTGATAAGAGCGACGTCAAGAACAAATTAGCTGAGGATTTAGTCTTGAGCCCCCACCGTGCGCCCACCGCTCCAACTGCATTTTCTAAAGGGGGGGGTCGAATAATAACACTGTTATTATTCGATTTGTCGAACTAGAGTTTTCGTTGACCGCACTATCCTGAGCCCAAATCCTGGACGTGGTTTCAGGTGGCAAATTTGGCAAATGATCATGATCAGAAGGTCCTACTTGGGCGGTTCAGTTTCCTCACACATTGCATGTGGCTAAAAGAAAATTAAGGAGGCATGATGTGTAGAATAATAACAGTGTCAAATAATAAACGGAGAAACCCATAAGGGAAGCACTTAAGTCGGGAAAATATTTATCGGAAACTGTTTCCGATAAATATTTTTTTTGTTTCCGATAAATATTTTTTTTGTTTCCGATAAATATTTTTTTTGTTTCCGATAAATATTTTTTTGTTTCCGATAAATATTTTTGGTTTCCGATAAATATTTTTTTGTTTCCGATAAATATTTTTCTGTTTCCGATAAGTATTGATCACTTTGACAGTAGGTTCACCTACTTCGTCCCGTGGACGACCGCGACGAAGCCAAATACGATCGTTTTTCTATCTAGTTTCGGGTCGAAAGCCTCCCCAGCAAAGGCTGTTCAATTTTCAACACCAGATACGCAAACCTTTTCGAATGCAGCACACGGGTATCCATCAAGTGACATCTAACTATCTGGTTGCATTGAGCAGTATCCGGATCTGAAAGCTGAAGACTTTGTACCACTTCACCGCGACAAAGGTCACGAACCGGGTTCGGCTTACACTGCAGTTGCAGTAAAACTGCGTCTTGCGCACGAGCGCGGAAATCCGCCACCCACCATTCGGCTAGATATTGCAAGAACACAACTGCAAAGCTTACTACAAACGGATAGTGTTACAAAGGCGAACGAATCATGCGAGAACCTACGTAGGGGCCCCTCAACAGCTTTCAGAACGGCAAGTCAAGAAAAGGATAAGTTTGCACATTCTACTTCCGTCTGATCTGCATGTTCCCCAGTTCTACCCTTCGTTGATCTGTTGTGTGTATTCGCAACGACTTCATCCGGGTCCTACGCGGCCCCAATACGACAAAACTGCATGCGGTCCTGACCAGGTAACATCCTCCTACCTGAAAATGTCTAACCACGACTACGGATTTGGTGCCATCGAGGCAGCCATGGAGTGTAAGTATGCCAACGGGGCTTAGTAGTATCGGGGCTGCCGTGCATACTAGTTCCCGTAAAATATTTGTTTCCCTTGACTTGTGCCATGTCGGACGGTAGGATTTTCCGCGTCAGCCTCATTTCAATCCTGGAGACAAAAGCACTCACACAATAAAGACTAGCCCATTTCACGGGCCAAAACTGCCTTTGTTGCAGAAATCAGCAACACAGGCAAGCGATGACAGAACAGCGCACACGAAGACGACCGGCTCTGAAGAGACCCGCGCCGCAAGCTGCGCGAGCAGAGGGTGCCAAGCAAACCAGGAAGGAAGGCGAGGAGATTCAGATGGCACAGCAGGACGCCCGCGAGGGATCACCGAGGTCGAAAGACAGAAAAGGGAAAGCAGGCGTGGCCGGCTTGAAAAGCTGCAAGCGCGGAGAAGGCACAGGTACAGAGCAGTCCACATGCAGACGAGCAGTGAAGCGGCCCACATCACAGAGGTCTATCACACTGGCTCCGGATTACTTAGGGTCCTCGCAAAATCCAATGAAATTGCTTGCCCAATGGGACTCCCCTTGGGCACATTTCGCACTGGGGACTAGTCCCCAGGAACCCGTATCAAAAATATTTATCGGAAACAAAAAATATTTATCGGAAACAAAAAATATTTATCGGAAACAAAAAAATATTTATCGGAAACAAAAAATATTTATCGGAAACAAAAAAATATTTATCGGAAACAAAAAAATATTTATCGGAAACAGAAAAATATTTATCGGAAACAAAAAATATTTATCGGAAACAAAAAAAATATTTATCGGAAACAAAAAAAAATATTTATCGGAAACAAAAAATATTTATCGGAAACAAAAAAATATTTATCGGAAACGTTCCGATAAATATTTTCCCCACTTAAGTGCTTCCGATATGGTTTTGTCTCAATAATAAAAAGAATTGGGATGGAGACAGTGGCTTCAAGCGCATCTCAGTTCCGTGCTACATCCAGAGGACGCACAGGGAGCTCAAGTTGCGCTGTACAATCCGTCTTGTGGCCATCCTGCGGCAACTACGTCAGAAAGCCTAGGGCACCATATCGCCTTTGCAACACACCAGTACTGGCTTGCCCGCGAAAGAGGCCTTTGGTGTGATGACCGGGGTATACGAATACAAATGCCGTAGCGAAATGCCTGCGCCCCATCGGTGTTGTGGCAGAAAGCTACCATGAGTATCCACTCGAGTCCGGTGCTGAAGCAGCGCTTTCCTTGTTTGAAGAGTGCCAGTCATTGACTGTTGTCAATGGTGTTTTCACGATCGCGCTGCAACGCGTGACAGAAGTGTACTTCGTGTTGAAAGCGCTTTGCAGCACTGCTCTTTGGTGTGGCTTCCAAATCAGACGGCTCTTCCGTGAAACAACTCTTCTTCTCTCAACTTCTTGATTTTCTCTGGTGCTGGCACCGTCAGAAAGCTGCAGAGGCCAGTGCCTACAGCAAAGACGTGAACGTAGCATCCACGAAGTGCGGTGTCACCACGAGCAAATTTTTATCTTCTCGAGTACGGAGAATACCTGGCCAAGGAATATAAGGGACAGCGGGTGTTACTGATAGTTGACTGCTACTCCTCACGTCACCGAAGCTGCTGCACAGTCTTATGCCGGGACCGTGGAATTTCCGTTATCATCATTCCATCTGGCTGCACTCAAGACGTCCAGTTTTGTGACCTGGACGTATTCTTCGTCCTCAAACACTACTACGATGTCTGTTCATCTAAGTACTTCTTCGAAAAGCAATGGCCAAGATGAACAGTGCCACTCGAAGAGTGAGAATGACGGAGTGGGTGGCCCAGGCAACTGCGAAAACCCTCGACAAGATTAATGTGCATGTTAGCTTCAAGAAACTGGGCTACTTCCTTGGGTGCCCGGGGAGTTCGGCAAAAAATGATGTCAAACTCCGTAAGTTGCCAGACTACGTGTGGACACCACAGATAGGCAAGCACTCAACTACGGGGATGAACGTGTGCTCTACCGCAGCTCCGAAACCCGTTTCTGAACTGAACTGCTGTCCAAGGTGCAACCTCTATGTCGTTACCTCCTTCCTTGACGAACACATCAGCCAATGTGACGGCTCTGGCTCGGCGCCGTGCCAAGCACCACAGCCTTCACAAGATGCCCAGTCATAGGCTGACGTGAGCGCCGGAGCTGGAGGCGAAGAGGATCCTGAGGAAGAGGTCAACGTGCCACAATCGCAGTTCCACAGCTCGAGCAGGAAGTACAGTTGTGTTGCACTATGCAAATTCACCGCTGGACAACAGAGAACCTGGATTCCTCACACCAAAGTGTGCCCACACCGGAAACGCGACAACGTTTCGATCCAGACTGCCGTGTGTCAAATAATAACAGGGTCAAATAATAATAATAAAGTTGACAGCCAGGCGTGTGTCGAATAAATGTTATTATTCGACCCCCCCCTTTAAACATTTCTTGGGGTCAAAAGATCCGGTGTTTTCGGTCCGGTTGATCATTGAGGCTGCGAGTCGGGTACCGCACGCTTTGACTTTGGCTGGCCAAGGTTGTGACTAATGAGAATTTAGTCTCGAGCCTCCCCATGCGAGTTGTGTCTCTGGCGATCCCGCATGGGCGTACAGATTGGTGTCGTTCGACCCTTTTCTTGTTGTTGTTGATTCTTTTTGCAGTGAGAGATCGCTTGCGAAACCGATTCTTAAGTCTCGGGTGACCTTCGTCGAACGGGTTCTTAGCAGTACTGTAAAAGGGTTTGTATATTTGTTAGAGCTAAGAGGAACGTTGCGCAGCAGTTTCACCCACGGATCGTGTAAAGGTGCAATCGCACAAACAAAGAGGGGGTAGAAGCTGTAGCAGAATGGCTGCACACCTTGATCGAGGCGGAGGCGATGTTGAGATGGCAGCTGAGGGCGAGTTCGTCTCTCTTGGCCTTCATGTCGTCTTTGTCGAGGTCGTAGATGTCCTGCGTATAAGTTTTAGCATTTATTGTTTCCGCGGGCTTTCGCGGGATTTCCTAGGAGAAATAGGGGTTTGGGGGGCTTACCGACCTTCCCGGCCTGGTAGTTGGCGTCCTGTTGATGGCTGCGATGACTGGGAATATGCTGGTCTCTTCTTCGTCGTAGTTTGGAGTTAAAGCTCGCTTGAAATTCCGGGGTTTTAGGGTCTCCGTGTGTCCGTTGTTAAATGGGTTCTAGACTGTTTCTTGTAGTAAGCTGTCGGTTTTTTGAAGTCTCCGTTTGCCTTGTGAGGCGGGGGGGGAAGGGGGGGTTTTTCCTTTTGTGCTGTTAGTTCGGTTCTCTTAGAGCAAGAAAGGGCTATACGGTTATGGGTTGTCTATTTGGTGCACGCTTTCGTTTTGGGTTATGGCTAGCCATGTCCGGGACTGTTTGTGACCGACACCAAGTACATTCCTTCGTGGTATTTTAGTGTGCGAATATGGATTTCCCAATCAGACACTGGAAGGAGAGGGCTTGACGCGAATTTGACGCCCATCCCCTCTCCTCCACCGCTTCGTCCGAGGGATCTTTTCAGAGTCTTTTTACATAAGCGCCAGCTTGGAAGGAAATGCTCGACAAAGCTGCTTCACCCACTCCACCGCAGCCTCCCTGCTCCACTTCATCCCCGTTTTGGTCTTCGCTCACACCACCGTGTGTTGTTTTCTTATTCAGGACTTTGACCTGTTGTGTTTGTGTGATTTGTCGTGTTGGGGTAGACCCGCATGACCTCACGTCCGTTCAACACGTGGTTCGGTAGTTACAGCACTTGGGATCCCTTCGGTTCTTTGTCTGGCAGGCGACGGGGCTGAGCGTTCCGCCCGCGTTTCATTTCCGTTAAGGGTCTGGAATCAAGACAATCGCCGATTGACTGTTGAGGTAGTGTTCGCCAAAAGAGAACGCCGCGGACACATACCTTCAAGTGCGTCAGCGCCTGCACGAAGCGGGTGGTGGCTTGTGCGTAATCCTCGTTTTTGAAGAGAACCACGCCCTGGTCTTTGCGCTCCTGGGCGGCCTTGACGCGCTGGGGGTCCGTCTTCGGCTCGCGCGTCTCGCGGGCCTCCCGCATGGCCTGCTGCCGCTCCGTTTCTCTCGCTTCCTCCTCGAGCCTCTTCTTCTCCAAGTGCTCGTTCAGCTGCGCAAAGTTGGCGGCCACGTCTTCCTTCGCCGCCGCCAGCTTCTCTTTGAACATTTCGACCGTGGCTTCTTCGCCTTCCGGTCCGAGCAGCCACTCGTCGAATTCCTTCACCTTTGCGTTCAACTTGTCCATGACCTCATCGGTCAGCTTCGCGTCGAAGCCGATCTGCGGCAGCTGCAAGAAGTAGCTTTCGAACTCGTTGCGAGCGTTCATTCGCCTGTGGTACTCGTCTTCGTCCTTCTTCATCGCGATTTCCACCTCGCGCATGCGCTTCACTTCGTCGTCTGTGTAAAGGTTGTTCCCCAAAGTGTTGCGCTTGCCTTTGTCGATAGGGGGGCTGGTAGGCAGCCGACAAACGAGGGGTTAATACACGGCGTTTTCTCGGGCTAGCAACGGGGCAATAACGTTGTACAAGCGTCAGTTCTCTTCGGAACAGTATTGCTCTTCTGCCATATCTATATATTAGAAGCAGCTATTCGGCGCGCAACCGATTAAGCCGGATTGGGGAGTAAAGGACCAAGCGCGCGCCTGAACGCGACGATCAAGACGAGCTAGAAGAGGCGGAAGCATGTCACATCACGTGTGAAGGTAACCGCGACGCCGGCGATGCAGCTTATTGTCACAATATTTGCACTCGAATTCAAACTTTAGACACTTTCAAACTATTGGCGCTTTCTTTTGTTTGTGTGCACAAGCAGAACTCGCCTGTCTTGGCAAACTTCTGTGCAGTACGCTGCCAACTACTAATTATTTGCCTACAACAATGCATCGTCAACACGAGAAGAAATGCGGAGAGAAACACGCACCAGCGAGGGGCTCGACGCCGGATTCGACGGAGAAGCCGAAGTCGAAAAAGTGCACGCCGTTGGTGGTGTCCTCGGGCTCCTCCGAGACGGGCGAGCCAGCCGGGGCCGGGGCCGGGGCGCCGTCGGCCTCTGGTCCCTTCATTTCGACGTCGCCGGTCGCGGGTTCGGCGGGTTTCTCGGCCTGCTCGGCCGCCTCCTTCTCCTGCTCCTGCTGCGGCGCCGCCGCCTCCTCCGGCGCTGCGGCGGCGGCGGGCGCGGTGGGCTTCTTCATGACGCCAGCGAGCGCGCACCCGTGGGCGACCGACTGAACCGGGTCGAGGTGGGTGCAGAGGGTGTCGGTTGCGAACGCGGCTTTGAGCGCGTCGAGGACGCAAGGCGTGCGCCAGCCGCCGCCGATGGTTTCGACTTCGACGAGCGAGTCGGGCGTGACGGAGGCAGCGGCGAGGGTCTTCGCGACGTTTTCCTTCAAAGCCTTCACCAGCGGCTCTGCGCCGGCGACGATCGCGTCCTTCGTGACGTCGTACTTGAGGTCAAGGGTGTCCGTGAGGGCTTCGGCGTGGATCGCGTACTGGGGGAGGGTCGACATGATTTCTTTGCCCTTCATCGCTTCCTTGCGCATGCGGGCGTACTGCTTGACCTTGGTCTTGAGGGGTTCGTTGTGCTTCTCCTGCAGCTCCTTGACGATCGAAGAGAGGATGGCCTCGTCGATGGTTGCGGAGCCGATGGGGGACGACGATTCGGAGAGCACTTCGACGCCTTCCCGGGCTGCTTTGAACACGCAGACGGTCTGGTACCCGTGGCCGACGTCGACGATGGCAACCGGCTTCGCCTCGTCGAGGGTCTTGGCCAGGGTTTCGAACCGGCGCCCCCGGTAGCAGAGGACGGCCGCGGTCCCGTCGGTGCAGACGAGCACTTTTTCCTTCGGGAACCCGAGGATGCCGAGAGCAGCGACGATCTGCTCCTTCGCCGCCGGGAAGCACTGCGGAACCGACACGACGACCTTCGCGGGCAGCTCGTCTTCCGCCGCGCCGACCGCTTTCCTGCTGTAGCCGAGGACCACCTGGAACAGCATCGAAAGCAGTTGCGGCAGGTTGAAGTCACCGCGAGGGGTTTTGAAGACGCCGTCTTCAATGGTGTAGGTCATGTCGAGGTCTGCGGTCGAGCGCTCGCTGAAGAGCAGCCGCAGGAAGTTGGCCGCCCACTTCGGGCGCGACGAGATCTTCAGCGCACCTTCTTCGCCGACGTGGCGCCGCACCTCGTCGAAGGCGACGATCGACGGCGTGCTTTCGAGCGAGAAGTTGTTCCGGACGATGTCCGGCATGCGCTGGTGCTTCGCCATCAGCGCGCAGCGCGTGTTCTGCGTCCCAAGGTCGATCCCGACCACCATCTCACCGAATGGCGTCGCCATATTTGCGAACACTCACGTACTTCCTCTTTTGTTTTTTTTGTATAAGCACCTGCTTTGTAGGAAATACTTGAGGAGGCTGCCAGCTGCAAAAGACCAAAGGAGGTAAATGTGCTGTAGCCCACACGAAACACAGGTGAATCTGGGTTCAGTGGCGGGTGTAAGCGTTCAACAAAAAAGACCCACTTGTAGTTGTATTGTTTCTCCCCCTCTAGCCTCCTTCGAAGTAAGCACAAGGCAGCTCCTCGAGTATTTCTCTGTTTCCTTTTTCAGAATGTAAGTTCTTGCAGGTCGGGTCGTTGGGTCTCTCCCCACCAGCTTCAGGAATGGTGCTTTTCTGGTGCTGATTCACAGTGCATGAGAGGCAGTGCACTGAAACTGAGATTCCCCCTTCCTCGAAGAAGACTTGATGCTAGCATCAACCATGCATGAGAGGCTGTGCACTGCCTAAAAATTACAAGTAGACTACTACTAAGATTTCCCCTCCTGCCCGGCTGGGTCCTCTGAGACACCCGACTTCTGAACCCATCGGACGAATAGGCTGGCGTGGCGTGGGGGGAAGGGTCGTGGTGTCCGAAACTTTTGACCATCTCCCTCAGAGCAACGACGCGAGCGACGGCGCCACAGAAAACACGAGGACCAGGCTGCCACACGCGGAGGTGAATCGAAAAGATGAGGGCGGACCGGCGCCCCCAGGACGCCGCACCGCAGCAGCCGAAGTGCGAAGGCCGGCCACGCCCCGAGCAGAACTCCCGAAGACTCAAAATACTCGACGTAGCTGCTTCGACTCCGAATGGAAGGGGGGAAATATAGAGGTAAGGGGCAAATACAATACAAACACAATCTGATTTGTTCTTCGCTTACACCACCGTGTGTTGTTTTCTCACTCAGGACTTTTGACCTGTTGTGTTCGTGTGATTTGTCGTGTAGGGGTAGACCCGCATGACCTCACGTCCGTTCAACACGTGGTTCGGTAGTTACAGCACTTTGGATCCCTTCTGTTCTTTGTCGGGCAGCATCGTCGAGCATTTCTTTCAAGCTGGCGCTTATGTAAAAAATAAGGCACCGCTCCGAACGCGGGCGCTGCGAGCCCCCTGCCGGCGACGTTGTCACCAGCGCGGAAACACGGGCGCCAACGAACCGAAGACGCGGGAGACCGACTCCCCAACGGGAGAAGGAGTGCCACGCGAATCGAACAGCAGAAGTCTGCCACACGCAGCACGGACTGCAACACGGTGAGCAACATGGTCCCAATCGACCCCGATGAACTCATACCGCGTGGCCGCCGTCTGCGAGTCGGAGGGCTTCCACGTCAGATCGCAAGCAGCAGCGGTTTGATCCAGCCTTCGAGTCGCGAGCTGCACCGCCGACCTTTTTCCGGCATATCGGATGCTGTCGACCCATATATTGACGGTGACATCCCGCTCGGCAAACTGCGGTGGGAAACGACGCGAAGCGACCGTGCGAAGACGGTGGTGCGAATGAGCAAAGCGCCTGAAGCGCGAACGAAAAGGTAGTCGCCTGATTGACTATGCCTAAACATGGCAGACCCTCAACACAAATTCGCTGCATTCTAATTTCGAACTTATCCCAGTGCACCACCGAATTGCGGTCAATTTAACTGGCACTCAACGTGTGGGATGCTCTTCTGGCGAACGTACGTGATGCAACCCGCACAAAGGATTGCGTAGTTTTGTTTTATTATTTTACTTAGTTGTCGACAACTTGTTTTGTGTTAAGGTGTCATTCGGATGTAAATCTAAAGCCGCCCACGTCAAATTCTGTTAAGCATTGAGTTCTTTTAAGTGCATGAACCACACGGATTAACATGCACTGCCTTGAAAGTCAGGTTATCGGATGACGTCGTCACCTGCCATCGCGTCGTCAAGGTCGAGCATTTGTGGAGCTAGCGGGGTTTGGCTTTCTTGCGATTCCAGAGACTGAGTCGGCGAGTACGAGGGCGGGCACGTGTGCCCGTTTTTGACTTTCGAGGGCATTGGCGTGCCCGTGGTCCCCGGTCGTTTCTGAGAGCTGCTTGCCCTCGGAACCTTCTTCTTCCTTCGATGCACCCCTGAGTCGGGGGTGGTCGCCTTCGTCTTCTTCCGCTTGCGGCCGGCGATCGGGCCTTCCTTCGGGGTGCCAAGCACCCTCTTCTTCAGCGCTGGTCGTTCGCTGGTTCCTGGCGTTGGTGGCGGCCTCTTGGTCGCCCGTCCGGTTGCCGCCGTCTCCTTTTTCGTTGCCGCGAGCGGCGCTCGCGCCGCTCGCGCCGCTCGCTCGCGCCGCTCGCTAATGGCGTCTCCCGCTGTACACCCACCTGGGTGGGTGAGGAGGGCCTCTTCTTCTTGTTGCGTCCGGGGGTTGACTGGACGTTCGGCTTGTTGGACTGGTGGTGGCCGCGGCTGCAACATGCCGCCGGTCGCCTCTGCGTCAGCGTAGGGAGCCTTTTGCACTCTTGGCAGGTTCCTCTGCCATGCGTGCGGCAGGCATGATGCCCGCTGCGGCAACACGCCGCCGCCGTCTTGCACTCGCCGCACTTCGTCGTGCTGTGCTCTGTGCACACCGCGATCGGCTGCCCATCGTTCGCGTGGTGATGGTGCCGGCAGCACATCTCTACCGTGGGAACGTCCCTTCGGACGAGTGCTCTGCACGCCTCACACTTCCCTTTGTGATGGGTCGCGCACGTGACGAGTGCCTTCTCTATACCGACACCCGGCATATGCACGGGGTCTGGGTGCAGTTGTGGTGGGGCAGGCAGGGCCCACCTCGCCGCTCTCCCGATCGTCCAGTCAGGGTACGTCGGGCACTGCGTCCCTACATCGCTTCCTTTCACTTGTTCCTCAAGTATCGTCCCCGTGTGTGCCTCGCGAAAGCGTGGCCTGGGCCGTATACCCGATATCCCCGTGATGCCCATGAACGACAGCGACGTCGTCGGGCACACCCTCTCTCCTCTCATGCAGCTTCCCAGCCCTTGCTGTGCCGCCAGCTTGTCCAACGCGCTCATCATGCAGCGCAGGACGTTTCCCCGTTCTCTCACCCCCTTCGGCGCATTCCCGTGCAGCGGCATGCTGAGGCCCGAGAAGAGTTCAAAGTCGATCGCAAGCTCCAGCATTGACGCCTGCCCGTTCTCGGTCCATTGCATGTCCGACAGCCACGCTACCAACGCATAAAACGTCGGTAGTCCCCAGGTCTTGTTCCGTTCCCACGTCCATGCCGGGGCAATCCGCGCGAAGGGGTGGTCAAATTTCTCGGCAGGCATCGCATTCGCTCTCGACCAGGGGGTCGTGGGGTTCCTGGCCACCCAGCCACGTGCTTCGAGCCCAGCCCGTTCCGCAAGGATTTCAGCCATCATCTCCTGGAGCCGCCTCGAGAATTGGGCATTCTCGGGTACTACCACACCGTGTTCCAGCGTGCATCTGGGCCAGTCGGCCCGGTTGGCTGCCATCAGCTCGGCATGTGCCTCTCGTCGCCGTATGTGCGAGTACGCTCCGCAGTCCCAGAATACGTGTTTCTCGTCCTCGGTGTCGCCGCTTCCACAGTGCTTGCAGCTGGGCGCCTGCGGCTCAGCTCCGGCCTGCCTCATCCGCGACGTGTACTCAGCCGTGTTCACCCCCCCCGCCAACGCTACACGTATAAGCCTCGCGGTGTGCGCGGGACATTCACGCATCCTCCAGAAGGAGTTCGTCCGCTCCAGGTCGGCTCTCTGTATGCCCTCAAATCCCGGCCGCCTCGCCACCAGTCGGGACCACGTCTTCGCCCTCAAGTCCGCCCTAACTTCATGTCCCCTCTTCGAAGGTGCCGAGGTTAACGGGTCATATGTTGCACCATTCCTCAGCGTGCGAGACAGGGGCCCGGGTCCCCATACGTGTCCACACTCCTCCATGCTCCTCATCGCCAGTCCAACTGGCCCCAGGGGTAGGTCCCCCTCGGCGTATCTTCCCCGGATGCTCTCCATCAGAGGCAGCAGTCGTGGCAACCTCTCGCACGCCGCGTAAAACGCTGTCGTCACCCTATATGCTAGGCATGTACCGGGATCCGTCAGGTGGCCCTTCTCCTGAAAGTTTAGGACCATCTCCCTCGCGCGCTTCGGGTTGGATCCACCCCAGATCAGTCCCATCACCGACGTCGTCAGCCGTTTCATCGCCACCTTCGATACCGGCGCGAAAGAGCAGCCTGACAGCGCCGCCGGTAGCACATTCGACTGCACAATCCGGACCCGCTTTTCGTACCGGAACGGCGCATGGCGGAGGCCTTCCGCCAGGGCAGCCGCCTTCTCCACCCTCTCCGAGTCGGACCTTTCCGTCCTATTCTTCGCCGTCGAGACTAGGACCCCGAGGCACTTGACGGATTTGCTAAACCGCAGCAGCGCATCCACGCTGCGGAGTTTGAGAGTCGACTGATGCCTACGTCTCGTCGAGAACGCGACCGTCTTCTGGAGGTTTAGCTCCATCCCGGTGAGTGTGCAGAACTCGTCTACTACGTCCACTCCCTTTTGCAGGGCGGCCTCCGACAGCCTGGACAGCAGTGTGGCGTCGTCCGCGTATGACTTTGGACTCACACCCTCCGCTTCTTTCTTGACCGCTTTCATCACTACCGACAGCAGGGCATTGATGAGTATGACGGATACAGGGCACCCTTGAAGGATACCGTTGGTCACACTGAACTCCCTGCCCACCCCTAATGGTAGCTTGAAGCGTCTCGCGAGCAGTCTGTAGATAGCCCTCAGCGGCTTGAGAACCCGATTGTGCAATCCTAAGTCCTCGGCTAAGCGCAGTACTATCTCTCGCGGGACCATGTCGAAGCATTTCCGGAAGTCCAGCGCCACACCGTAGAGCGGCTCCCCGTCTAACAAGGCGTCCTCCATCTCGAGCCCAATTTCCATCAAGACGTCCTCGATCCGGTGACCCGGTCGAAAGCCTTTCTGTCCTTCTTCGATCCATTCCTCTTGCCACAGAACTATGTCCGCCAGCCTGCGGCAGGCCCATAAGCGGTACACGGCGGATGTGACGGTTATCGGTCTTGTGTGCAGCGGGTCTTGACTCTCATCCTTCGGCACCATCGACACCAGCGCAGTTGTCATGCTTGCCGGCCAGTCTCCAGTTGCTTCGACCAGGTTCATGACGTCTGCAAGTGCATTCAGCAGGGGGAGCGGCAACTCCCGCAGTTCAGCCATACGCCAGCCATCCACCCCTGACGCGCTTTTCTTCGGCTTCTTCCTCAGCAGAATTCGCAGCTCCTCCCCCGTGATTGTTCCGGCTTCCATCATATGTGGGCCGATGTGATCCCGGAACCGATCCCGAAACGGCTCGTACTCCGGCTCTGGCCCGTCCTTGTACTTACGCAGGATAGGGTCCCACGCAGTGTTCAGCACCTCGTCCATCTCGTCAACATTTGCAGTCACTCCCGCCCCCTTTCGCAACACCCCCGACGGCTCAGCGCGTCCGGCGCAGATGGTTGTCAGACATCGTCTGCTCGCATCGGCCCTCTCGTTCAGCTTGTCTCGGTATTTCGTAAACCTGGCCGCCGATCCTTCCTTTCCGAGCCTGCTCGTCTCTTCCCGCAATGCCGTGAGAAGCTGCTTCGCCTCCTCATGATCCGGGAATCCTTCTGTCCCTTGGCCATCTTTCATGCACGCCTGTGCCAGCCGCCTGCTGTTCTGCCAGCAACGGGATACCTCATGCGGAACTGCCTCCGGCCCGCGCCGTTGCGCAAGGTAGCTGCAGATGCGTTCCATCCTGTGGATGGCCTTCCGGAGCCGTAGCTGTCTGCTGTTCGCCGCCCCCGACCCGTCGCTCGCAGTGCTTGCCGTGATGCAGACTCTTTTAGGTGACGTCTTTATCCCCCGTCCCGTACTTCTTCCCCTTTCTTCCGCAGGGATTCCGAAGGCATCCTGCAAGTACTGCTCACTGACTCGTGACCACTCGAGCCAGGCCTCTTCCACTCGCTGTGCTGCCAGCCGTTCTGCGAAATCGGAGTTGGCCAGTCTCTGTACGGCTTCCCTGTAAGCTTCTGTGTCCGAGAGGCCCCACTTGGGTCCCCCCTCCGTAGAGATTTCCCGCGGTACTTTAAATCGCCACACGATTTGGCGCAGCGCCGCAATGTCCAGGGTCATTGTCACGAGCCGGTGTCCCGGCACGTTCACCGCGGTGGTGACGCATTGGCGGAAAGCTCCCGTCGTTATTCGGTTGAGGAGTATGCGGTCGATCCTCGTGCCCGATGTCCGGGCGCTGGTAAAGGTCGGTGGTGGTGGTGTGTCACCGGTACGCGCATGGTGCAGTTCCGCTGCGTCGGACCATCCATTCCTTAGTGCCTTCCGCAGTACAGGGGACCGGTCTTCTTCTGTGTTCAGGTCACCCATCACCATTATGGGGACGTCACCGAGGCTATCCGCCGCTGCGAAGAGGATCTTCTCCAGCATGTCCTCACGCTCCTCGCTCTCCGCCCTCCCGTTTCCGGAAGGGCAGTAGACATTGAACACGTGCACGAACGTGTTGCCGGCCCCTGTTGCTACTACCGTATGGCTCACTCGGTCCGGGGACCGTATTGCTGCGTGCGAGAGCGCCGTCATCGTATCGTACGCCGGTATCGGTCTCAGTACTAGAGTGGAGAGCCCTCCGTTCGCGGCGTTCATCGTCGAGCGACTACCGGAGTTCCTACAGAGTCTTCCGGGTGGTGGCAGACCCCAGTGGCAGCACCATTTCCGCAGGTATTCCTCCGCCTGCACCCGTTTGCACGGAAGGAGTGTCACCTCCTGGCAGCAGAGAAGATCCGCTTCCACCGCGTCGGCCGCTGGGAGATACTGTAGTAGGTTGGTTACGTTTAACGTCGCGAACCTCATCTCCGCGCGGCCGGGACCAGGGTTTTGTTCGACGTCCCCCGCGGTTATCAGCCGCTGTCTTGCTGATTCTTTGATTGATTGTAGAGTTCTTTGGTGATGAAGCAAAAGTGTCCGTGGCGCGGGGCTGGACTGATGTTGGGGGGGTGCAGTGGATGCCTGAGGGCTGGGCGGGGGGGGTATGGGAGTTTCTTGCGGGGTGTCCCGGCCTTGCAAACTTTGGGAGGCGGCCTCGCGCACGGCCCTGTAGGTCAGCGAGACCCGGTCGCGTGCGACATCATCGGGACGAATCCCGTGTGTCCACAGGTTCCTGGCCTCGCCTTCCATGTGGCACAGTGTGCCGACCGGCAGAGGGGTTCTCACTCTCCGGCTCCCCCTCTCCCATTCCATGACCGTGTCGCTCAAGAGCGATATGGTCGCTACCCTCGGACCCAGTTCTCTCTGGTCTTTGTGGGGGTTGATCCCCACTCCCCTCCGGTACCAGTTGGCCAGCAACTGGTCCGGTTCCCACCCAAGGCGGTCACGTATGAGATCCGCCGCTTCTTTCAGGGGCCCCTCGGGGATACCCCGTTCCAGTCTGATCGGGGGTTCACCTAGTCGATAGGCGTGCCCCCACTGCTGGGTTTCCCTGCTGTGTCCACCCCCCAGCCTTCCCCATGGGGCTTCCGGGTTGAGCTCGGGTGCTCGGCTCAGTCTATCCAGAAGATCCCGAGGGATCGCCTGGAAACTTAGCCCCGGGATGGGTCCCTCCACCCTGGCGGGGGGGCCCTCGTTGCAAGTTGGCCGGGCACACTGGCTATTGTAGGGGGATTGTTTGTGCGCAAAACCGGGCCCTCGGGGTATCACTCCCGGGCGATTGAGGCCAGGCGCGCCGTGAGAGAGAGGGAGGGGAAAAGAGGAGGAGCAGGAATTCTCTTTTTCCGTCTCTGCGTGATCGAACTGCCTAGCAGGGGTGCTAGGACTCGGCAGCCCGAACGAGGGCCTCGCGCGCAGGGCAACCCGTAATGGGCTGGCGGGGCCACTGGCGCCGGGTGCGGGCTGTGGAGGTAGTCAGCTCGTGCAAGTCTTGCACGCGCTGACGTCGCAGCCCTCGCATTCCAAGCGAAGCTGACCCTTCGCCTTCTTCTTCCTACACACGCCGCAGGTGTAGCCAGCTGCGGCCTTCGTGGGGGTCCCGAAGGCGTGGACGTGCTCTGCACCGTCCATCCGGGCGTCGCTTCCCGCGGGAGCCGGCCCGTCCCCTGCCGGCTCCGGCGTCTTCCTCTTCTTCTGCGCTGCCGCGTCCGCTGGCGGGGCCGCTGGCGGGGCCGCTGGCGGGGCCGCTGGCGGGGCCGCTGGCGGGGCCGCTGGCGGGGCCGCTGGCGGGGCCGCTGGTGGGGCCGCTGGTGGGGCCGCTGGTGGGGCCGCTGGTGGGGCCGCTGGTGGGGCCGCTGGCGGGGCCGCTGGTGGGGCCGCTGGTGGGGCTGCTGGCGGGGCTGCTGGCGCTGCTGGCGGGGCCGCCGGCGGGGCTGCTGGCTGCGGCTCGTCTTCCTCCGGCGCCGGCAGCCGCATCCGCCGCTTCCCGCTGGGGCTGGCAGCGAGCCGCCTGCGCCGCTCCCTCGGCATCTCCCCTCCGTCGAAGGGATTCACCCGGAGGTCGGGTGCCTCATCCCGCTGCAGCACGCGGAACGGGGGGTCGGTGGCCGACGTCACGACGCAGACCCGCACCCCACCTCGCAGGAACGACGTGACGACGTCTGCCTGCCAGCCGGCCTGCCGCAGGACGTGCTCCACGTCCGCCTCGTGCTCGCGTGGCGCCGCGCCCATGAGCAGGAAACGCGGCTTCGATTCGAGGGGGGCAGCGGCGTGTTCGCCGGCCGCCGCACGCACCTCTTCCAGCGCGGCGTCGCTGCGTGCGCGTACGAGGAGGCGTTTGCCGGCGAGCACGAGACCGGCGGCCGCCCCGCCTGCCCGCTTCGCCACTTCCAGGGCGACCGCCCTCGTGGCCCCCTTCTGCAGGGCGACCACCGGCATGCTGTCCCGGCACGCCTTCTCCGTCGACCGCCAGAAGCAGCCATCCCGACCGGAGCTGGCCAGGATCTCGTCGGCATGGGCGCGGGGCACCCGCACGACCAGCTCGCGCCGCCCCTGCTGCGACGACACGCCCCACATGGTGTCGTCGCGGACACGTATGTCCATCTTTAGGGCCGCCCTGACGGCCCTTCGGCATAGGCGTGTCAGCGCCGTGCGGGGGTCCTTCTCCACGCAAGACCACGTCTCCTCCGACGCGTGTTTGCGGGCCACGACGAAGGCCAGCACCGTCGTGGCAGCGGTCGGCTTCACCGCGCCGACGGGCACTCTCTGCACTGTCACCTGCCCCCGCTGGCGCACCGGTTCTCCGCCCGTCCACAGGTACATCTCTTGTACCCTTCCGCCCACCATCAGCACGGGGCCCCGTCGCGCGTCGCTGAAGGTCTCACGGCACAGCACGCCAAGGCGCACCCGCTTCCCGTCGCGCTCCGCGACGTCCACCGCATCCGCAGCGGGTCCCTTCGCTTCCTCTGCTGCGGCGGCGCTGGGGGCGACCCAGAGCCCAGCCCCGACCGCCTCGAAGTTGGGTTCTGGGAGGACCGGCGCGTCCCAGTCGGCGGCGTCGATCTCGCAGGGCGGCGGGGGCCGCCTGGTCACGTCCGCCCAGGTGGGCGCGTTCCCTTGCCGGGGGCGTTGTGGTTGCTGCTGCTGCGGCTGCTGTTGGTGTTGCTGCTGTTGCTGTTGGTGTTGCTGTTGCTGTTGCGGTTGCCGTTGCTGCTGCTGCTGCTGCTGCTGCTGCTGCTGCGTCGCTGCTGTTGCTGCTTCGGTTGCTGCTGCTGCTGCTGCTGTTTCGGCTGCTGCTGCTGCTGCTGCTGCTGCGGTCGCTGCTGTTGCTGCTTCGGTTGCTGCTGCTGCTGTTGCTGTCTCGGCTGCTGCTGCTGCTGCTGCTTCGGTTGCTGCTGCTGCTGTTGCTGTTGCTGCTGCCTTGGTGGTTGCTGCGCCGGCTTGCCGCTCCGCGCTTCGATCCTACGTCTGAGCAGCGTCGTTGCCACGTCGATGATGCCGTAAACGGCATCCAGCTCGTCGAGGGCGGCGTGCTCAGCCATCCCCCGCGCCTCCTGGATCAGGACGTTGATCCTGTCCATCGCTTCCGTTTGGGTGAGCAGCGGGCAGCTCGTGTTCTTTAAGCGGGTGGGTACCGCTGTTGTGTTAAGCATTGAGTTCTTTTAAGTACATGAACCACATGGATTAGCAGCGGCTGCCAAAACTTGCCGGTGATCAAGGATACCCCTAAACTTTAGTTTTACGCAGGATGTTGGGGTTGGGCCACTTTCACTGCCCGAACACTGTGGTGGCAGCGGTCGTCCCTGCAACGAAGCCGGCCCTTCGCAGCTTTTTGCGCACTTTCGACAAAGCAAGAGCCAGGCAACGCGGAATGCAGAACTAGGGGGTTCTTTCTTTTTGGGGCGGGGGCCGGGTTGGGAAGGTGTGGTAATCGAGTGGGGAGAGGGGTGAGTGGTGTTGGGGGGAGTGGAGAGGGGGGGGTGTGAAAGAGAAAAATGGATGGACGGAAAAGAAAAGGGAAGGGAAGCAAGTAGTCGAAGTAGAAGGTGTGTGAGCCGCCAGAGGATGAGGGTGGGAAGTTGGAGTGGGATCTCAGGGCAATGAGAAAGCGCTTGGAATGGGATCTCCCAAGTAGGCTAGCGGGCGCTCGACCCTATGGTGCCACGCGGCCCTTCAATTCACGGAACAATCAGTTGTACCTCATCAGCATAGGACTTGAGCGCTGCAGACAGGGCAGCGCGATGTGAACCTGGCAGCCAAGTGCTGTTCGTTGCTTGTCCCGGCCAGGGCTACTAGCACGCATCGAAACGACACCGCTGTCTGCAACCGCTTCTGAGCAGTCAGCTAAATGGGAACCTGGGAGAAGGAGTGCGAGGCGACGTACGTAGCTAAAAGCGAGAGCTTTTGTCGTATACTACGATACTAGTATAAGCGCTTTGTGTTTACACGACAGACCGCCTGATCGAGTTTGTAGTGTGGTGCTCATCAGGAGCGTGCCGCGGTGACTCCTCACGATAAACAAAAAGAACTCACTTGAGCCCCTCGGCTGCAACACGCGCGGAGTTCTGCTGAGTCAGCGCGAGGCAGTCAGAGGACAATTCCACCAACGCAACAGAAGCCCTGTTGGCCGTAGGGCCATGTCTGCAGTAAAGTCCCCAGTTGAGATTGGACTCTTCAGTTGCAAAGACCTAGACGCCGTCGACTACGTCGCTATGTGTTTGCGAGTCCTATGCAGCAAGAAAAAGGAAAATAAAAAGATGGAGAGAGATGGGGGTAAGCAGCAAAACGGTAAGTGAGTTGTCGACGGAAAGCCGGGAAAGATTAAGCCCGACTTGAAGAGACGCGGGGGAATAAGGGTGGGCGGACGTAATATATGTACTCATTGTTGGATTTGCGAAGAAGACTGAAGGTGGTATTCAGTCGGCTGTGGTGGGTGTGCGTGTATGGGGGAGTAGGGACGGGGAAAATACGAAGCTGCATTGTAGGAATGTTGTTGGAAACGGTTTGAGCCTCGGCAATTTGACTTGGTAATTTGACGGCGTAACTCTTGTCTGACAATAGTCGGACTTTCGCTTTTTCGACGATAGCCTGCCTTTCGTCTGCCGTTGTCTGGTGAGTCACGTAGACTTCTGCAGCCTCACTTCAGCCTTGCTTGTAAGGTCTGACTTCGGCCATCTCACTGGCGCGTGAGTGCAGATGTGCTTCGCCAGTTCCTTGTAGCGTGCACAACCAACGACCCAGCTTCTCCACTCGACAGTCTGACGCTTCCCCAAGTTGAGTTGGTTGGCATCTGGCCGCAGTTTCCATCGCTCGCAGCGACACCACGTGTTATGACACGTTATTGCAGCACACGGACACTCCGCCACGGACACACGTGTTGCGGCACTGCAAGAACCTGTGGTGACACACAACACATTGCGGCGAACAGTGGCTCACTGTCACGTGTAGTTGTCACGCAGTACCGGACTGAATTCCAGGGTGTCGGTAGAGCTGGTAACCACGCACTACTACACCGTCAGCTCAATGTAATCGCCGGCTCGGGGGAAACACTCGGAGGTGAAATAATACATACCCTGCTGGTAGGAAGACTTTTGAAGTACAAAAGACCTTGGTCACCTCGAGGATTTCTTTGCGCTTATGCAAGGGAAAAAGGAAGGGGGGGAAGGTGGAGGAGGAGGAGCCCTGCCTGTGAGTTCTGCTCGATGCTTGCGTCAAGTTTCCTTCGGGGGAAAATACTCGAGGGGCTGCCGTGTGCTTATTTCGAAGGAGCCTAGAGACAAAGTGGGTCTTTTTTGTTGAACGCTTACGCCCGCCACTGAACCCAGATTCACCTGTGTTTCGTGTGGGCTACAGCACATTTACATCCTTGATCTTGTGCAGCTGGCAGCCTCTTCAAGTATTTCTAGCGCTATTTGTGGATTAGAAGGAATTTCCTACAAAGCGCGTGCTTGTACAAAAAGAAAACGCTCAAAATGGCCCTCTGTCCTCTTGTTTCTTTCATTCTTTCGCCATGGCAAGCTGAGTGCACTTTGGGGATGCAATCCAGAGTTTGAGCTTGTCAGCGAGGCCCGCACGTGCGCAATTTTAGTCGCAATAGTTCTCGTGCTCCAATATTTAGGCAGAACACCGCCTTTCGGGGGCCTTGTTTAGCGCTAGCATCGAGCCTTCGTGCACATAGGCAGCCCCTCGAGTATGTTCTCACTGAACAGGCCAACGACTTCGTCGCCTGCCGATGCGGTCATGGTCGAGTCTTTCGGAATGTCGGCGGCGTGCTCCTATAGCACCACCGACCGACCGGAGGCCAGTTTGATGTTTGCGCCACCAGGTCTCAGTCAGAAAAAAGAGCTCGTCGCACAACAGCGGCTGATTCAAAACTAGTGAGTTGTTTTCAGAGTGAAACTTTTCCTTAGACGCAGTGCCTGATCGTTTTTTTTTATTTTTTTTTTTTATACGTAACGCTGGATTCAGGCCGCAAGGTGGAAAACGCCACGGTTTGCGGCGACGAGCTTCTGCATTTCCTTCCAACATTTCATGTTTGGCAGAAAAAAGATAAGAAATACGATGGAGCGCAAAAAGACTCCGCAAAGTGAACGGGGAGGGGTGGGGTGAGTGCAAGAAACGTGCTTGGAATGGATATGTGCTCAACGCCGCACTGGTCCCGTCTGCGCCGTGTTTCGGTCCTTTAAGCCACGGACACACGAGGCGGACCTGGGGAAGGGGGGAGGGGAAAAGCCCGTCGTCTTCAGTGTAACCTGCGCTACAGCTGCGGCAGCAGAGCAGCGAGAACGCGACGACGAGCGCTGGCTCTTTCTGAACGAGGCTACATGTACGGGCCTCGGCACGTGGGCACGGGGGGGGGGGGGGGGGGGATTTCACAAAAAAAAAAAAAAAAAAAAAAATGTGAAAACGGGGTTTTGCCTGGAGGCTTTTCGTGTTATTTTGCAAAGAAGAAGAAAGCAAGAACGTGGGGAAGGGGGGCCGGGAGGTGGGGCATCCTAAAATACACGACGTAGCTGCTTCGACTCCGAATGGAAGGGAGGAAATATAGAGGTAAGGGGCAAATACAATACAAACACAATCTGATTTGTTCTTCGCTTACACCACCGTGTGTTGCTTTCTCACTCAGGACTTTGACCTGTTGTGTTCGTGTGATTTGTCGCATGACCTCACGTCCGTTCAACGCGTGGTTCGGTAGTTACAGCTCTTGGGATCCCTTCTGTTCTTTGTCGGGCAGCATCGTCGGGCATTTCCTTCGAAGCTGGCGCTTTTGTAAAAGTTTCTAAGCACAGGGGATTGGGTGCGCGGCGCACGGAGTCATTTTAAATGAGAATAATCCTTTTGAGGTGGGGGGGGGGGGGGTGGAAAAAAGAATGACAAGTGCGCGCAGTCAACTTAGCCGACCCCCCAGTCATGACAATGACTAGTGCGCCATGCGCCGCTCCGGGGGAGAGGGCAGGGATTGTACAGGAGACTTTGGCCGTTGGTAAAAAGAGTCCACAGCTGAGGTGGAGTTGCTGCGACGGAATTGCAAGATGCAACCTGAAAGGGTCGTCTTCGTCATCAGGTGCCTTTCAGGCGGATGCGTTTTCTTCTTGTGCGATGTGCAGAGCTTGCACATCGGGGCGTGCAACACGCCGAGAGCTCGCTAGGAGGTTGCTGCTCGACAACCAAAACCCCAAGAAATTGTTAGAACTTGCCCTCGCCAACTGCGGCTGATACAAAAAATGTTGATGAAAGACAAATGTGAGAACGGAAGAAAGATGATTTTGGTTTACACAATCCTGACGTTCTCACGCTATCGTGATCGGATCAGAATCTCGCAAATTTGTGGCGATCCTCTGCAGTTCACTGCAGTTCGGTACACAAGACGCAACTGGGGATGATCAGCTGGTTGGAACCTCTGCCGGCGAAGACTGGCAACTGGAAAGTAGCGACGAACTCATACATGCGGTTAACCATCACGAGTGGGTTACCGTCGCTTCCGGGTGACATTCGGACAGTTGGGCCACTATCCCCCGCCGATCGCTTCTCTTCGATTCATTCAGTACCGACTCCGGTTGTCGCGAGCACATCACAAACTCAATAGCCATGTTCAACAACACGATCCCCCTGCAGCAATTGCCTCCTACAAAAACAAGAGCTCGTCACTCGCACAACCGCGGTTGATACAAAACTAATGATGGGAAGGGAGATGTTCGTTTTCGTTGAACGCGTTCGTTGAACGCAGTGCCCGATCGTTTTTACGTAACGCTGCATTCAGGCCGCAAGCGAAAACACCACGGTTTGCGGCAGCGAGCTTCTCATTTCGTCCAACACTTCATGTTTTGGAAAAAATAAAACGAGGTCGGGCCAGACATCCTGGGCGCGTGTGTTGTCGGCGTGGCGAGAAGTCGGGGTGGGGGAGAGAGGCGGGGCAACGGGTGGGCGGCGGCTAGGACATTCCACCCTTTGGTTTGTGTCTGTGTGTTGTTGCTTATTTGTTCTACGGCTCAGGGTTCGGCGGCTGGGAGTGTCGTCGGTTAAGGTCTACAACATGACTTCCGCAAAAGGCTCGTGCGAAGGGAGGCCGATGACCGTCTCTTCGAGCTTTTCGGGAGGCAATGTTGACTGCGGTTCTTTTGTCTTTTTTTTTTTTTTTTGCAACGTTTCAACGTTTCAGTCTGCTCCCTTTTAATCATCATGATACCGCGGGTTGTTATAGTGAACACAGAAAATATACTAACCCAAGCAGCTTCCGCCGGTGGAGAACGCCTGCCTGAAGGAACCACCGCCGTCGTGGGCTAGTCTAATACTTGTCGTCAATGCCCCATTCGGTCCGATAGGCTCCTCAGGAACAGGGACGTCTTTCCACTTTACCTAGGCCAAGTCCAGATCCTCCTTGGTGGGTGCGGGCATCTTGCGTTTCCTCTTTTTTGTTTGTGCGCACTGGCGGAACTCACCTGCTTTGGCATGTTTCATGCAGTACGCCGCCAACAACTACAATTTTTAGTACCAACACAACGCATTGTTAAAACAAAAAAAAAACTGCCTGTCAACGGCCAACCTACTCGAAAGTACTTACGGCCGGCCGAGTCCCATTGGCGTGTAGGAGCTACACTTCCGACACGCAGCACAGGTTCGTTTGCGGTTGAACACGCGTTGTGAGCACACCGGTGAGAGGAGAGGCCAGACATCAGCAGGGACACCTACCGCTGCAGAAGTTTTTGGGTTGCCGAAAAAAAAGAAAAGAGAACCCGGTCGTTCTCTTGCTCACCGTTTGAAGAGCGTTTTGATCAAAAGAAACAGTAACCCCCCCCCCCCGCGAGCCAACGCACTTGCACTTGGGTGAGAAAGAAGGTCCCTGTTTTCATGTGTCTCGACCCTGCACCCCCGCTCCTCCAAGTCGTAGTGATAGTGAGAGATAGCTCGTACTTTCTTGTGTTCCTTACTTCTTTGTGACGATTCCGGTTTCGGTCTGTCTGGGCATACTATTGCTGCAGACCGCAACTTGCGGTCTGCTAGGCACGAATGTGATGGTTTGATACGGTTTGATACGTGATGTAGACACCTCCTCCATTATTGTTTCACAATTGGACTGGTAGATGACAACTAACGGACCCGTGGGTGGTAGTGGGACGAGAGGTGTAGAATAGGTGAGAGGCCGCAACAATGAAATACCACTACTCTTGTTGTCGCTTTACTTATCCAATGATGGGAAGACGGCAGCTGCTCCCGCGCGGGGATCCGTAGCTTATCCGCTTCCAGCGACAAACGGGCTTCGGCTCGCGAATCCTCGTTTGGAGACACCAGTCAGGCGGGTGTTTGGCTGGGGCGGTTCAAAAGAGCTTCATGATACCACAACGCAGCACCAGCCCCTTTTTCAACCTTTTTTGAAAAGAAGAACGAAAGCTTCGCAGTGGCCTGTACGCGTTGTGCACAGGACTGTGGTTCAGGACGTAGATGGGGAGAAGGCGGGAGTGATTTTCCGCAAAGTCAACACGAGTTCACCTGGATTTAGCACCAGAATGCGGGACTGCCACTTGTTGAACGCTGGCGCACGCCATCAACCCCCAGATTCACCTGTGTTCCGTGTGGGATGCACCACATTTACCACCTTTGATCCTGCAAAGCAGGTGCTGAAACCCGTACACCGCGAGAGTAGGAGGAAGTAGAAAAAGGAAACTAGAGTTTTCGTTGACCGCACTACCCTGAGCCGAAACCCTGGACGTGGTTTCAGGTGGCTAATTTGGCCAATGAACATGATCAGAAGGTCCTACTTGGGCGGTTCAGTTTCCTCACACATTTGCATGCGGCTAAAACAAAAATAAGAGGGGATCCCCCGACCGCACAACCGACCGCAAACGGCTCCCCCATCCGGTGGGAGTCCGCCGTGTAGGAGTCCCAGGGACCACCCCCCCCAGTAGCGCCTGAACACGAAACTAAGATTTTCCCCCCCGGGATGCTACTTCCTCCCTCCTCTCCTGCATGGTTTGCTTCTTTTAAAGACCGGGGAGGGGTTGCCTAATTGTTGTACACTGAAGGATGGTCTGCAAAAAAAAGGGTTTTGCGCGCCCGTGAACGTGGCGACACAAAAGAGAACAAAAAAAAGGAGGAGAGAGGCGGGGGAAGCTGAGAGAAAGAGAGAGAATAAGAGGCAAGTTCTCGGTATGGTACGCCTTCGCAGCCCAGGGCCTCTTTTTTTCCGGCCCCTGCATTCGCACCGGCATCGCTACCGCGCCGACCGTAAAAGAGAGAGTGAGGGAGAAAGGGAACAAGAACTCCGCGAACCAAAGTGAAAAAAGGTTCTGGGCGAGTGGCGGGGGCGACTGTTTTGGGGTCTAATGAATCACACGCGGGGGTGTGGGGCTAATAATACCACCTCCTGCTGGTCTCCGTCTGCTGCATTTCCTTCTCGTTTCACGACGCCAATCGAAGGTGTAAGGGCCAAGCTCCGTACTTAGTCCCTCTACGATTTTGTGTCACAAATTCCGGCCAAAAGAGGTAGAGACGTGAAATTCGCTTTCTTAGCCTGGGTGCCTACAAAGGGCGGCTTGTCTCGACTTTTTACGATTGTTAACAAGCACGACTTGGCTGGTCCGGAAAACCCCGCTGATCCATCGGTTCGCTTCTCGTTTCCCGAGCAAGTTGTCATAGCCCACCCGCAGGCGGTTGAATCCTGAAATCAGGGTTTCAACCGGCGGAGTTGTTTGGGTTAGCTTTTTGTTACTCTGTCTCAGTTTATTCACGTATTGCTTTTTGGGGGGGGGATCTTAGTTTCCTTCAGGCGAAATTTGCCTCTCATGTGTGTTCCATGCTAGCATCAAGTCTTCTTCGCGGGAATGCAGAGGGGGGGGGTGTCGTTGAGATGGATTCTCGCGGATTTGGCTTTTTCGACGCGCGCCTCGGATGCGGGGCGCATGCATGCAAGAGCGACCAGCTTTTTCGCGTCTTGGTGACCCACTCTTGACAGAGTGAGTCTATGCACTTGAAACTCGGGTCAAGAACTTGTGAACGGAACGAGATAGTTCGGAACGAACTTCTGTGTCTTATGGGGACTAGAACGTGCGGGAGTCACGCAAGAACGTGCTTGAAATGGTATGTGCTCAGCAGGTCCTTAAAGCGACAAAGCGAACACAAAACGACCACAAGCGACAAGCGACTCCGCACCCCGGCATGAAGCAATCGGGTTTTGTATCTTCGGAGCATAAGTACTGCGGTCTAATAGGCTAGCTTGTTCCACCGGTTTCTTTCTCGGTATCAGCACAGCAAGAAGTGCAGCAGGTTTTCGGAGTTCTCCTTCGGCTGTCGGCAAATAGGAGCCCTCCCCCCTTCTGTCGACAGCCCTCGGGAGCTTCGCCAAGGGAACCGTTTTATGGCTATGTGCTGCTATGATCATGAGACTTGCCTTCAAAAAAAAATCCCAAGGAGCCCCTGGTGCATGGTAGGCAGTCCTGGGGGTCACCGTTTTGAGGACTGTTTCGAGACTCGCCCGCACGAACCACCTGTCGTCCAGCGAGTCCTGCAGTGCTGCCGACTGCTGCCCTAATGCGTGAGTGCGTGCGTGTGTGTGTGTGTGTGTGTTTGTGCATTTCATCGTTGCTTGCTCTGTTTCTTTCTCAATCAATAGTACATCTGTACTGAAGTGAACATTCCGGAACAACGGTTGCACGTGAAAACTTAATCGAAGTCGAAGCAAAAAAGGTCCTCAGTGCGCAGGAAAGATAGGCTTACACCCTGTACGTTCACAGAACAAGAATATTGTGCCCTATCATTATCAACATCGTCCCCAACTCCAGGAATGTTCTCTAAGCAACTTCGCCATTTCGTGCTCTTCTTTTTTCTTCTTCTCTTTTCTCGGAAAGGTCTTTGCCCCCTCCCCCTTTTTAGAGTGAAAAGTTCGCTTGAAACTCCGGGGTTTTTGTGTTCCACGATTATCGCGATTCCTTTTTCCGTTTTGGTTGTTGTTGTTGTTGTTGTTGTTGTTGTTGTTGTTGTTGTTGTTGGTTTGCATGCCTGAGTTGTTGCACCCTTATATAGGGCGGGTTCAGGTTCTTAGCTGCTTTCTACTCGATTATTTCCTCGAGCCTCTCAAACTCGACAAGAAGCACTCCAGGTGGCCACGAGCCCATTGTCAGCTCAAGACAACCATCCCGTTCAACCCCGGGGAAAGATACACATATCAACCCGCACCCGGGAAATCCCCCGTCAGCATTTGGTATTGCGCGCACGCGTATTCACCTGCTCGAAGCTAGTTACAACACAAGCTGCCAACCGCCACTTGTTAGATACTGACAAGCGCTGGTGTCTCTATAAGCGGAAGAAGATCCCACAGGCAGCGCCGACGCGGACCCGCCCTGTCCAATAAGTCGCTAGGGACGGACCAGGTAGATTGTGGTGGACACTAGCCGGCATCAGGATCCCACCATGCCGACAGTCAAAGTCTAGCCGACGCGTCCCGCCCCAGTGGATGTCTTTTTTCTTTCTTCTTTTTGTTCCTTCGTCTTTTTTCTCGACGACAAAAAGGACGGACAAAAAGACAGATAAAAATAGACCGCTTCTTCGAAGCAGATGATGGGCAGAACTCTCCTCCCATGCTTTCCCTGCCTTCCGCCTTCTCACACTCCGCCCCCTCGCCGCTACTGAGACTCCTCCACCTGGCTTCTCACCATGTTCCGGGGGAATTTCTATCTGCGGGCAGTGCACGCAAATCGCACGTGGCCCAACGCCCAGGTGTACCATCTCTGGCAGGTGCAATCCGTCGTGTGATCAAAGCTAAAGCAGTCGATTGAGCACATGTGCGACACGGCCGGAAACGCACATTCCTTTTTTGAGACTTTTGCCAGAAGAAATACTTGAGGGGCTGCCTTGCATATTTTGACGGATCAACTACAGAGTGGGTCTTTTCTGATGAACAGTTAAGGTAGCTGGCGACAGCACACCCTTTGAGATGGGACTCTTGTTGCAAGTGAGGTTGTCCTTTGATAAAGTGAACCGGTGCCTCTCGTCTCACCTGCAGCCTCTTAGAGTATTTCCTACAAAGCGGGTGCTTAGACGAAAAGAAAAGGGGAAAAGAAATAGGCTAGTTGGGTAGTGTGTATGGGAAGGAAATAAAGTGTTTTTTAGAGTGAAGGTTCGCTTTTTTGGCGGGACGGGACAGCGTTTTGCCGTCTGAGGAAATGAGCTGAAAAAGAACGTGAATGACCGATGTTTGCAGATGGGCCCCCCCCCCCTCCGGAAGACACGGCAGAAAGCTACTGCCTTTATCGTGAGTGATTCGCGGTGCATCGCGAGAGGATGAGACGGTGCCTCGTGCTTTCTTTTTTCATCTCCTTCCCTGCCTTCAGTCAGTCGAGGTCACTGGCGCATTGTTTCCGGCGAGGGTCTGTGTGTTATTTTGTATTTCCGATCCCGTACGGGCGTACTGATTTGGTCTATTTTCGAATTCGTTCTTGTGAATTTCGCTCGATAATCGGTGGGCTTTTAGGAGCGGAGAGGTTCATCGCTGCGCCTTCAAGCTGGACTTGATCTCGTGCACTAGCTAAGTGGCCCACTCTGTTGCCTTCTTTCCGCTGGGCTCCTGGTATGCTTTCGTGCGCATACAGACTACCGAGGGATAAGTGAAACGTCTACTGAGAGCTCGCTTGAGAATTCGCGGTTTCAAGTTTTATGTGCTGGTGGCAGTGCACGTACGTGGTGTGGTCGGTGGGCCAGTTCCCCGTAGTTCCCCCGTAGTTCAACATGGGGGGGGGGGGGGTGTCTTTTTTTTTTTCCGTTTCTTGTTTTTTTGCTGAGTGCTTCAGGAATGCAGCCTTGGTTCCTGGAGAGCATTTCTAAGCTACTTTGCACTTTTTCGTCACAAAATAAGGACAATTTCGGGTAATTCGAGCGTATCAAGATCAAAGACCCCAGGAGACAAGCCACCTGGTCCAGGCCAAAATCGGTGAATTTCGGGGGGTAATTCCTTTGTGGCGACCACTTTCTGCAGTCGGCCCTGGCGAAGGTGGGGCGGAAGAGCTACAAAGGTGCAGTATTACGGCCCCAACTTGCGCAGAGCGGCCATGTGCTATGCGTGCCCCGAAGAGGAAGGAATAGGATGAGAAGGAAGGACAGACTGCGAGTCACGGTTTGACAGGTAGTGACAGGATCAGCTGCGGTAAGGAGAGCAGGAAATGTTCTACCAGAGGCCCCGCGCCGGCCGGGTTTCGAAGCGATCGCGGGACCGCAGACCTTCGCGGCGGTCGGAGGAGAGAGGAGGTCCGGGCGCTGCAGTATTGGCTGGATGGGATGTGCTGGTCGGTGGTGGGTGACGTCTCGATGGCAGAGCCCGCCGTCGACTTTGAAGTGTGCACCAAACTGGATCTTCCGGGCAGTGTCGTAGCGACGACGGACGGGATACCGTTGAGCATGCGTGCGAGGGTACTCGCCAAACTTTTAAAAACCGTCGGGATGCGCTGGAGCGAAACGGCGACGGACCGCTTCTGCCAGACAGGAAACTGGGGAAGATAGGGTCGCTGAGAACGGTGCGAGCCGTGCCTCGAGATGAGGCCGATCTTCCGTGGTGGTACGGAGACGATGGAAGTGCTCGAGACACAGCTGACGACGGCAGTGGGGGATGGATCTTTTCTCTACGTGTGGAGGTGGAAGGGCAGAGCGTGCGGCGAGATGGGCGGTGTTCAACGCTACGGAACACGAAAAGTGGAGTGAGCGGGTGTGCCACGAGCACCAGAAAGTAAAGTGCGGCGTGTGAAAGCGAACCAGAATGACAGTCATAAGCAGGAGGAGAAACTGGTGCTTGGCCGAGGATAAGATGGCTATGGCGGCAGGGGCAGAACAGAGAGACAGCGAGTCCTTCTTGTGGTAGTCACGCCTTCGCAGTCCCAGGACCTCCGCCCACTAGCATACAGCCGTCGACTGGCCTTTCCCAAGAGGACGAGTTGAAATGCAGGTACCATCTCCGGAGAGCTTCCGGTTTCTCCCAGAGTAGAGGAGCTGCTGCAAACGCCACCTGGGCTTCTGAACGTGATTGCAGATCACCTTCTTGCCCAAACCGAAGAGGGATTGGAGTGTCGGAATGGCGCGCAAGGAGAGGCTCTGGCTTGTTTGCTTCTTTCGCTGGCGAGAGGGAGACTTCGGACACGGCAAAGCCTTGGGTTCTTCGGGCTCTGCATCCTTCTGTTCCAGAGATCGTAGAGCAGTTTGCCGACAACAACATTAGCCTTGAATGGCATGTTTCGGGTGAGGGCATGCAGTTTATCAAGAAGTAACTTGTCAGCTTCCCTTCCATGCAGACAGTAACTTCTTATCAGCTTCCCTTCCATGCAGACAAGTTGGACTCAAGCACATATTTTCGTCTATCACCGGACTCTTGATTGCGTGCTGCCAATTTTATCTGTGGGCTGTCCAAGATATTCTGCAGATCTCGATCGGTCAGGCCTCTGCCATCCGTCACGATAACGCGATTATTTTCAAGGACCAGTACAAGCACGCAATGGTGGCAACTGTGCTTTTCCTACAGTCCTCTTGGGGAACGTTGAAGGGGGCCTGGTGGCGAGCTTTAGGTTAGGTTCCTGCAAGCGTAGTCCTGCGATAGCGTTCGAGTCTACTTTCCAACGAATCCTTCATGCCACGGTGTCACGAAAGCACCACCCCCGACACCCCGAAGGCTCCATTTTTCAAAAGGCTTGGCCCTTCTGGAAAGCCCAAACAAGAGGAACCGTTTTGCTCACTCCAAAGCCCCCGGTTTGGCGCCGGTGCGTGGCGTTTGAAAAAATCCACTACAGAAAAAAAAAGACACCCCAAGGTCAGTTCCCCGTAGTTCCCCCGTAGTTCCCCCTGGCTATACCGACCACACCAGTACGTGTGCGTTTGTTGTTTGTTGCACACACATACAACGACAATATTTGTTTACGTACTCGGCGGTAGAGCCAGCCGTCGTTTCTCGAAACTGGCAGCCCACGCCGCGAATCTGGGATATCCAGGGTCTCGCACGACACGCAGGAACACACACCTGGCGGTAGTACTCGTACTCTTCGTTCGTGTCAGCTTGGCGGCGCAAGATGTCGACGATGGGCCCGAGGCACATCTCGAAGTGGTGACGGTGCATTTTCGCGGTGCGCACGTTGCCCTTGGCGACGACGTCGGCTACGCACTTGTGGTTGTTGATGAACTCCAACTCCCCGACGCAGTCTCCCTCTTGGAACTCGCAGACTTTCGTCTTCTTCATCTCGGAGTCCCGACCCCAGACCTGTTGGCATTAATGTTTAGAGTTAAAGTTCGCTTGAGATTCCGGGTTTTTACGGTCTCCGTGTGGCCTTTGCAGAGCAAGTAAGGGCTATGTGGGTGCGGGTTGTTTCTTTGGTGTACACTTTCAGTATGAGTAAGGGCTAGCCTTATCCGGGAATGATTGTGACGAGCACATTTGAGACTGAAAGTTGGTTTGAAAACTCTGAAGATGGGGGAGTGCTTGCAGAACGTGCTTGGAATGGGTACGTGTGCCCATGCGCACCGTGTTTCGCTCCTTCGAGCACGGACACACAGATTAGCGTCTGCAGACAGGAGTCTGGTTTGTGGCGGCGCTTTTTCGTGAGAACAAACAAAGCACCCCTGTTTTCGTAGTGCGCTCCTAGTCGGAAAGCACTAATCCTCCTCAGATCCTAGTCGTCAGATGATAAGAACTGTGTTCTGCGAAACTATAAACAAGGATTTGCCATACTTCGACGGTGCCTTCTACGATGATGAAGAACCACGTGCCGTCGTCGCCATAGTGGATGAGGTGGTCCCCTGACGCGTAAAACGAAGGCTTCAGCGCGTCTGCCAGCTGCAGCAGCTCACCGTCTGAGCATGTTTTGAGGAACCGCACCTTTTTGAGGAAGTCGCCGTACATGGCGCGCTTTTTCATCGACGCTTTCTGCATGATGTGCTTGTACGTGTTGCGGTCAAGTGTGTAGCAGACGATGTCGTGGCTTGCGCCACGGAAAGTCATGGGGTAGGGCTGAGCGTACATGAGGACGACCTCGCCGAAGTGCTGGCCTACTCGGAACTCGATGGGCTCTTCATCCGGGGCGATGCCGTGCACTTCACCGTTGGCGACGAGGTAGAACATGTCTCCGTCCGCCCCGGCTTCGAGGATGACTTCGTCTTTAGCGAATTTCATCTCCTCCATGGCGAGCGCTAGCGTCATCAGCTCGCAGGATTCCAAGTGGCAGAACAGCGGCATCCGCTCCAGGGCCGCCGAAATGAACATCTTCATCTTCTCCGACTTCGTGACCACGTTCGGCTGGAACGACTCCACGTCTTCCTCCGTGAGCACCTCGGCGGACACCGTTTGCCGTCGGCCTCGACTGGCAGGTACGCCTGCGTCGTTGACTTCTTGCATCTGCACCGCGTCGTCTGCGGTGTTCTCGCAGAACCCGCCGAATGCGTCCGATTCGTCGTCGTCGGCCGACACCCCGTTGTCTTCTTCGTCTGCCGTGCGATCGATTTGACCGAACGCGAATGGGTCCTCGTGCTCGTTCACGTCTCCTGAAGCACGCGTCCACGGGTGCTCCCCTTGCCTGCCCGTGGGAGGTCCGGCCGCGTCAGTCGACGCTTTGCGCTCCTCCTTCTCGAGGGTCTGCCTGTAGTACTGGTACACGTTGCTCGTGTTCGCCGTGCGCTTCAGCACGTCAAGGACGGGGCCCATGCACATCTCGAAGTGCCGCCTGTTCATCTTCGCCGCGCGCACCTCGCCCGTGCACGAGATCACGTCGGCCACGCACTTGTGGTTGTTGATGAACTCCAGCTCCCCGACGCACTCTCCGACGGTGAACTCGCACACTTTAATGTTGTTGCCATCAGCATCCCGCCCGATCACCTCAACGGCGCCTTCCAAGATGATGTAGAACCACTGTCCTTCCTCTCCATAACGGATCATGTGCTCGCCAGGCTTCACCCTGCGTGGTAAGAAGGATGTGGAGAGAGAGAAACGGCTTGATCGGGGAAGAGGGGAGTGCTATTACTTGGGCTTTTGTTGTTTGACAGTGCGCCGATGCCTCTCGTCTCATCGTTCAGACACGGCTGTGCCATGTTTGCTCTTGGGAGGTCATCGTCATCGGCTGATGAGTACCGGAGCCGGAGCTACGCCAGTATTTCCTACAAAGGTGCGCCAGGCTTCACCCTGCGTGGTAAGAAGATTGGAGAGAGCAACGGCCTAGTCGGAGAAGAGGGGAGTGCTACTACTTGGGCTTTTGTTGTTTGACAGAGTGAGCCGATGCGTCTCGTCTCATCGTTCAGACGCGGCTGTGCCATGTTTGCTCTTGGGAGTCATCGTCATCGGCCGATGAGTACCGGAGCCGGAGCTATGTATTTCCTACAAAGCAGGTGTGTACACAAAAGAAAAAAACGCGTACTTGACAGCTTTAAGAGCGTCGGCAAGCTGAAGAAGCTCAGGATGGGTCATTCCCTTCAGGAAGTTGACGTTCTGCAAGAATCCCTCGTACATCGCACGCTTCACTTTGCTCGCCTGTATGGAATTGTTGATGGGTCGCCACATGAAACCGGCTTTGTTGACCTTCAACGTGTAGTACTGACAAGCCAACACGGACGAGGTTAAAACTAAATCAGCACCCCACGTATGACGGGGTCCATCGAAGGAGATGGCGAGCATCCTCGACCACCACCCAACCTCGTGATGCCTAAACACGTCAACATTATTTGTGGCAAAAACTGGATGCCACCTGGTTTGGAGCAAAGAAACTGTTCAGATTGTCCGGAACTGAGCCCTGGGAGCCAAACACAAAACGGTACCTTGGCGAGAATGCGTCGGTAGATCTCACGTTCGATGGTGTACGCCACAAGCTTGCTTGAAGTGACCTTGATGGTTGCAGTTTCGTCCTGGTGGTAGAACAACTGCACTTCCCCGAAGTGGTCCCCCTTCCGCAGGGGCTGGACGCTCTCGTCCACGATGCTGTCGCACTCGCCCGAGTAAATGATGTAGTACGTGTCGCCGCCTTCGTCGCCTTGCTGCACGACGATGTCACCCATCGAGTACTTCTTCTCCTCCAACGCGAACACAGCCATCTTCAGCTCGCGGTCGTCGAGGTGGTTAAACAGCTGCACATGCTCCAGCCGCTCACACAGCCACTTGACGACGTCATCAGGCTTCGGAATACTTGGCGCGTGGAAGTTGTCGATCTCACAGTCGGTCCAGACCTCGGAGCATACCGTTGGCCGACGTTTGTCTGTAGGATTTTTGTGGCGATCGAACCAAATGTGTAAGAAACAAGAACACGCGCGTTTGCCTTGCTTTAGTTAGTAGAGCTGCGGCCTGACGCTAGCAACCTAGAAATGGTGGTGCGGTTGCAGCAGGCACGGTCTTCCTTCTGATTGTAACTACTGCGCGAATACTGTTTGTCATTCGCATGGCGGATTCTTCGAGCATTAATTTGCCCATTCTGAGAGTACGTGCGCTCGGCTAAAGACCGGCGCGGGGCGAGACTGGAGGCAGCAGCTAAAGTTCGGGGAACAGTAAAGTTCGGGCGAAGCTAAGTTCGGGCGATGCTAAGTTCTGGTGCTAAGCGCTGGAACTAAAAAAAGTTCGGGCACGAAGCGAAGCTAAGGTCGGTGCTCGTACCCGGGGGGGGGGACACCCCCCCGACCACCGAGTACGGGTAAAGTTTGGCCTCGTACACGGGGGGGCGGGAGGGGGGGCGCCCTGGGGCAGCCTTTTCCCGCCGCCCCCCTCCGGGGGCCGGCGGGGTGAACCGAATACTGCAGATACTGAGAAACTCCGCAAAAAACACAAAATTTCGGACACATTGGACCCCGAAACGCAACAAACCTCGAAAACAATCTTCGACCGAAAAAGTGTGATGGGCGGGGTTCGAACCCGGACCGACCGGCCTGAAGGCCGACGCCCGCTCACTCTACCACCGCATACCTTTCGGAAGGATAAGAAAAGCTTGCTGCGCACTATTATCTAGTCCAAAAACTATACACTTTCGCAACATTAAAAGCCGGGTTGGCTCGAATAGAGGCTATTCACATTGCATGTTCATTGGACCTCCAGTCTCCAAAAATAATCAGTGCTTTATTCTGTTCTTGCGCACTAGCGGAACGCACTTGTTACGTTTCATGAAGTAAGCTGCCAACTACCCATGTGTAGTACCAACAACGCATTGTCACACGATGTGTACACCGCGACAGCCCAGCAGGAGCTAGAAGGAGGGAAAACTAGAGCTTTTTGTTCTCTAAACTCAAATGGACGTTCCGGTGGCAAATTGGCAAAATGAGGTCATGATGAGAGGGTCCTACTCGGGCGGTTCGGGTTCCTCGCACACACGCGGGACTATCTCTCTGGGAGAGTTTCCGGTCTCTCTCACTTCGTCGAAGAGAAAGGGATACCTCTTCGGAGAGACGAGCCAGGGCGGTACAAGCTCGGCTTCTGCGCGGACGTGTGGCCCGCGTTGAAGGCGCCGAAGGAGGAGCCCTGCGCGTCGGCGTCGCCGGCGCCGAAGGCACCGGTGGAGCAGAACGGGCCGAGCTCGTCTTGGGCCTGCGCGACGGCCCGCTCGGCCGCGGTTTTGACGTCGCCGGAGACGGCGCCCGTGCCGCCGTTGGCGAGGTCCTTGTTCTTGTTGAGCTGCAGGTCGATGAGCCTGAGGAACACGGGGCGCACCTCGCACCCGGCGAGGTTGACCGACACCAGGCGCTGGTTCTTCTTTGTCAGGTCGAGCACCACCGGCCCGGCCAGCGGGCACTCGTTGTACGACAGATCGACCGCAGTCACCGCCGGATGCGTCTTCAGCACGTCGACAACCACCTGCACATCTTCCGAGTTCAATCCCTGGCGCCGCAGGTGCAGCTTTTCGATAGCCGGCAGGTGCTTGAGCACCTCGAGCAGCGGCTTGAGACCTTTCCGACCCCCGAGTGCCCCGTCAGCAAGGTCGATCTCCCGCAACGCCCCGACCGGCGCCGTCGACTCCGGGAGCAGCGCGAGCACCGTCTCGTTGACCTTCACGTCGTGCTTCCCGCAGCACGTGCGATACTCCGCGCGGCAGTCGATGCCCGGCATTTGCGTTCGCGCAGTCGGGGGGTCGGTCGCGGCAGCGGGGGGGGAAATCTTAGTTTCGTGTTCAGTCGCGGCAGCTGGGGGGGGGGGGGGGGGGGGGGGGGGGGGGGGTTTGTTTGCTTCCTTTTTTTCTTCTTCTTTTTTCTTCTTTTCTTTTTGTGTTTCCGCGAGAAAAAGCCCTGCCCCTCCTGGTTTGCTTTTTGGTCACAGGATGCGGTCTCGACACCTGCCCCTTCCTGGCCCTTGCGCGGGGGGATGAACGCAACAACACCATCACTGGGATTTGCCTTTTTGTCTCCATGTTGGCAAGAACTAAGGCGGTGTGCTGTTTGCTTGGTTTTCAGCTTCAAGCTGAGGGAGGCCCATGCTTCCGGGATGCAACGCTGCCGTACTGTCCTCACGGACATTTAGCGGCCGTAAGGGGCCGATCATGTGGTGTGGACCACAGAGTCATCGTGTGAACCCCCGCAACGGACCTCCACCAGGGTTTCCCCCGGCTTCGTCCTATCCAGGCATAGTTCACCATCTTTCGGGTCAACAAGTGTACTTAACCTCAAATCCCTTTCCAGTAATCAGGATCGGGCTGTGCTGCGTACTCAAGGATTGGCCCATCTCCCTTTCAGTGCGGCTTGTGGGTTTGACACCCTAAGCCTCGCACACGTGTTAGACTCCTTGGTCCGTGTTTCAAGACGGGTAGTAGAAGATCGCTGTGTCTGACATGAGCCTGCGGGCGTTTAACCACGTCAGGCCAGCGGGAGCCTCTGACACAGCATCCACACAGCTTAAAGCTCCCGGTTCGTCGTGTAAGAGATCAAGGTTGCCAACCTGGGGCATTCTTTGGGCTCGAGCCAAGCTATATATGACCCTTTTTGCACCGCACAACCCGTTGGCCGGAGGCCGGCTTTTCGTCGTGCAGAGCTGCCCTGGCTCGTCGATCCGGAAGGAGGTCGAGCATCGGCGGTGCCGACCGTGGCATTTGTGCGCCCCCCCCCCCCCCCCCCTAGGGCTATGTAGGATGGAAACGTTGGAAACGTTTCCGTTTCCGTTTCCGTTTCCGTTTCCTTCTTTTGGGCGGTGGATGGAAACGCCGTTTCTTTTCAAAAGAAACGGCTGGTATGCCACTGGTATACTGGCTGAAGGTCTGACCGGAAATGTGTTCCGAACGGCGGACCCCGCAATCCAGTGGGAAACCATGGACAAGGAGGCTCCGAAAAAGAGGGAGGAAAGAAGCATAAGAGTTGCGACCGCGCAACCACACGCATCCGGTTGTGATGACTTTGAGGTCTGCAGCTCTTTATACCAACGGCTGTTGTGGCGACGATGCTCTGTTGATGCGAGGCCGTTGGCCAACGCGCTGAAGACGATCGGGAAAGCACATCCGCTTCCAATAATAGGCTATACAGATACGATCGTTCAGGACAGCGGGAGCTCCGCCGCACCACAGGCTACAAGACCGGGGTTTTCAGCGGTGTAAGACAAAGAGGGAGTGCAAGCAGCATCAAGAGGTGAGAAGGGCACACGTATGCCGGGGCAATGTTGAACCCGCCAGAAAAGCGATGGCCACGCAGTAACGTGTGTGTTAAACATCGATTGCCACAGTGCACCTTGCATACAACGACGGGTGGCAACCGTCACCGGAAGGGGCACCATCGGGCGGTGTTGTCGGAGCATAGACAGCGACGGCAGGAAGAACCACCGACAATGCAGAAGAGGACTGCAGATTCAAAAAGCCCCACGCGGCACGGCCGCCGATACAAGTAAACATGAGAACGTGGGTTGGAAGCAGCAGAGGACGAAGTGGTAGGCACAGAAGAGTGGAATCTGGTGCCAGAAAACCTCAGCATCCGCATGTAACGACATTCTGCATCATTAGCTTGTGGTTTCCTATTTGCTCGTCTCAGATCGCCGACGAAAGAAAGCGGTGAGCATCAGCGACTGCTCTGCACAAACGAGACCGCGACGACACACAAGAAGGGGCCGAGCCAAGTCGAAGAACAGCCCAGGAAGGGCCCTGAAGAGTCAGAGAGCCCGCCAGAAGACGGAGGAAGAGAAGTGCCCGCTGGTAGATCAAAAGAAGAAGGTGATCCCGCCCTCTGAAAGGAAAGCCAAAATTTGGCTGGAAACGGACACCCGACGGACACACAGAAGGACCCGCGAAGTGGTATCCTATAGGACCCCTCAGCATGAGGAGCCTTCCGGCGTTTCTTTTAAAAGAAACGGAAACGTTTCCGTTTCCGTTTCCGTTTCCGTTTCCATATTTCGAAAAAACTAAAAGAAACGGCGTTTCCATCCAACTTAGCCCTAGGGCTATGTAGGATGGAAACGTTGGAAACGTTTCCGTTTCCGTTTCCGTTTCCGTTTCCTTCTTTTTGGCGGTGGATGGAAACGCCGTTTCTTTTCAAAAGAAACGGCTGGTATGCCACCAGTATACTGGCTGAAGGTCCGACCGGAAATGTGTTCCGAACGGCGGACCCCGCAATCCAGTGGGAAACCATGGACAAGGAGGCTCCGAAAAAGAGGGAGGAATGAAGCATAAGAGTTGCGACCGCGTGGAGCAGACGCAACCACACGCATCCGGTTGTGATGACTTGAGGTCTGCAGCTCTTTATACCAATGGCTGTTGTGGCGACGATGCTCTGTTAGGCCGGTTGGCCAACGCGCTGAAGACGATCGAGAAAGCACATCCGCTTCCAATAATAGGCTATACAGATACGATCGTTCAGGACAGCGGGAGCACCGCCGCGCCACAGGCTACAAGACCGGGGTTTTTCGGCGGCGAAAGACAAAGAGGGAGTGCAATCAGCATCAGGAGGTGAGAAGGGCACACGTATGCCGGGGCAATGTTAAACCCGCCAGAAAAGCGATGGCCACGCAGTAACGTGTGCGTCATCGCTTGCCACAGTGCACCTTGCATACGACGACGGGTGGCAACCGTCACCGGAAGGGGCACCATCGGGCGGTGTTGTCGGAGCATAGACAGCGACGGCAGGAAGAACCCCACCGACAATGCAGAAGAGGACGGCAGATTCAAAAACCCCCACTCGGCACGGCCGCCGATACAAGTAAACATGAGAACGCGGGTTGGAAGCAGCAGAGGACGAAGTGGTAGGCACAGAAGAGTGGAATCTGGTGTCAGAAAACCTCAGCATCCGCATGTGATTACATTCTGCATCATTAGCTTGTGGTTACCTATTTGCTCGTGTCAGATCGCCGACGAAAGAAAGCGGTGAGCATCAGCGACTGCTCTGCACAAACGAAACCGCGACGACACACAAGAAGGGGCCGAGACGGAGGAAGAGAAGTGCCTGCTGGTAGATCAAAAGAAGAAGGTGATACCGCCCTCTGAAAGGAAAGCCAAAATTTGGCTGGAAACGGACACCCGACGGACACACAGAAGGACCCGCGAAGTGGTTATCCTATAGGACCCCTCAGCATGAGGAGCCTTCCGGCGTTTCTTTTAAAAGAAACGGAAACGTTTCCGTTTCCGTTTCCGTTTCCGTTTCCATATTTCGAAAAAACTAAAAGAAACGGCGTTTCCATCCAACTTAGCCCTAGGGCTGGGCTGGCTGCATACGTGCATCGTATGCAGCCAGCCCAGCCCTATGCGTATGCGTATGAGTATGCAGATTTGCAAAATATGCATACGCATACGGCTGCATACGTATGCATATGTGGGGCTGTGTGAGGCCAGCCCGGCCTTATGTCAATGTCTGCCTCACTTTTTCCCCGACGACGTCGAACGCCAGCTGGAAGCGCTGAACGAGCATGCTTCATGGCGCACGACAGCCTACAACGGGCTGGCGGAGATTTCCCGCACCACGTGGGCGGGCCTTTCCGCCAGCCCGTTGCTCAGCAGATCCTGAGACAACCAGCTTCGGCTGCCTCATCGGAGCGCGGCGTCTGCTTACGGGAGTGAACACACTTGTCCGTGTACCCCGGGTTGCGGCGGACATAGGTTCCGTCGACACTCACGAAACTCCGCTTTTAAGTATCCTCTTCGACTTCCCCTTCACCCCGGACGAAGGAGGTGCATTGCTAGAGAAGTTACAGCCATATGCATAGCCGTATGCATACGTATGCATACGTGTATGCAGCGCCGTAGGCGTATGCGTATGCGTATGCAGGTTTGGGTGCATACGCGTATGCAGCCGTATGCAGCCACCATAGCCCTAGGCATAGTGGTCAAACGATTCGCATGCGATAAGTATTATCGCATTATCGCACAAAGTTATCGCATATAATCGGCGTGCGATAATATGCGACCGTCCATACTACTGTTTGCCCAGGTTTTAAGTGTGCGATAATGCGAATGAAAATGCGATAATTGGCGCCAAACCCCCAAATGCGTTAATATGTGATAATGCGAATCGTTTGACCACTATGCCTAGGGGGGGTCATTCTAAGCCAAAAAAGTGTCACAATAGGCCATTTTTCAACTTACGCATAATACAGCATTTTCCGGGAACCAGTGTTTGCGGGTTTTCGAGCACATTCCGCCAAACTTCCAGGAAATGCCGGCACCTACGTGCATCTCAGGCCTTGTACAGTTCCAGAGCACGGGTGTCAAAAATGGTGTCCACAGTCGTGCCACCGTGTTACCCCCAGTTGTCAACAGCATTTTCCACGTAGTGGAAAACGCACGCGATCAGGAACCAGAGGCCTCAGTTGCACTTGAAAAGGGGCAGCCAGTCGTCCTGCTCGTGCCTGCCGTTTTTTAGGCTGGAGCAAGAGGCATGTTCTCGATCAAAAAGAACTTGCCAAAACTTGTCGTCGACATGAGACGTACCACCTTTCATGATGCCCCTGTAGCTCATTTGCAAGGTTGACGAGCTCTGAGCGCGGTAGTTTGAACCATTGAGCGCGAATTGAGCCTCGGATGTATCCCTTGGGGTGTCCCTTGTGTTTCTTGGTACCTCTTGGGAAGGGCATAACATTCGCTTCTGTCGCGTCGAGCTCCTCGTCTGTCGGGAAAGTAAACACTTCCGCGCAGCACCAGTGTTGTGAGCAAACTGTGCTGCTTAGGGGTTAGAGCAGCCGCTCTATGCGGGTTTGCGGATTCGGCGGGTATTCCAGATCGCATCCGTCGAAGTCTTCGGATTCGCCTGTGCTCTGGTAGCACGGGTGGTCCTGGCTGTGACGAGCTACGAACAGCCACCTGACAAACCAGACTCACGCCGCTGTTCTGCAGACACTCAGCTTCCGCGCTGATGATGGTCCGCCTTGTGTGTCCGTGGCTTAACGGACCGAAACACGGCGCAGACGGGACCAGTGCGGCGTTGAGCACATATCCTTTCCAAGCACGTTCTTGCAATCCTCCCTTTATCGGCAGTTACGACACTCGGGGCAGTCGACGCAGCCCTCTCCCTCCTCTCCAAAAAAATTCGCAGCTGGGGCAAAGGGAAGCCGGCAAAAAGTACCCTAAAAAGGATTAGCAAAGGTAGATAGAGCTTCTGCCCGGGGTCGTTTTGCAGAGAACTGTTGCGTTGCGCTCGCCAGCGGAACTCACCGGTTTTGGTAAGTTTCGTGGACACTGCCACCTACTACTTTCTGCAGCAACCGAAAGTACATTGTTTAACTTGACACAAAAAAGGCAGGCGCTTCGTTTTGTTCGATCGTTTTTCCCTGCGTCATTTTCAGGTTAGGAATTCTGATCAACCACCAAACGCGCTGCCTACACGTCTTTTGAGCCTGCAGAATACATTGCAGGGCAACCCGCAAGATTGTTAGTACTAAAAAAGGAGAGATGATGAACTGTTACACCCGTCCGTCCGAGGGGGAGCCTCTTTGCCGAAAAGGCGAAAACATGACTACCAGACGGGCCAGAGGTAAAAGATAGCGATGCAGACTATCTTCCAAACAACTAAAGCTACTTATCCCCAGCTGAAACCCAGGGGCGGGTGTAACGGTTCGGATGAGAAAAGAAGAAGAAGCGTGAAAACGGGTTTTTGCCTCGAGGCTTTTCGTGTTATTCTGCAGATGCTTTGGGCTATCTTTGTGTCTTTGCTTTCAGTTGTCTTCTTAACCATGGTTAAGTGCGCAAATGGTGTCAGCCGAAGCTGGTAAAGCTTCGGCGCCGCCCACGTTATGTTTGTTTAGCATTGAGTTCTTTTAAGTACATGAACCACATGGATTAGCATGCACTATGTTTAGCAGCGGCTGCCAAACATCCCGTGACACCGCGCGAGGTGGTAGAACGCTCGTTTATTTTCTTTTCGATTGCTTTTGATGGGGCATGCAGGCCTGAAATGCAAGAATGGAAAGGAGACGGGGGAAAAAAAGGGGGAAAAGGTTTGTGCCCTCGTAGCTCGCCGGGCCAGCGCTCCAGATAGGACTGGGCTAGGTACTTTGGTGGCATGCGGGGTTTTTTGCACAGGTGCGCTCGTGGATTTCGACACCCCGTGCGTTGGCGAAAGATCCGCCGCTCAGTTTTTCGGTTGCCCCACAGTGGGAACATTCCAGTGGCTGAGCGTTACCTTGAGATGTCTTATCAACATCCTGGTCGGACCGTGTCTTCTTCGTGTCCGGTTTCCCGCTTGGTGACTGGCTGGCTGTTGGACTGGCTGTTGGCATGCGTGGGCGTTTTCTGCGAGGTGGCGACTCGGGTTGCGACTGCGATAGGCCTTCAAGTACTTCGTTGAAGAAGCTTGACCCGTCCCCAGTGGGATTGGGAACGGGACCCATGTTCGACAAAGGAAGGTGCACTGTTAAACTTAGTCAGATCGTTGGATCACGCGGTTTCTGACCTTCTCCGTATTACCTTTGTTCTTCTTTTGTTTTCACCAGCAGTCACCGGATGAACGGTTCACCGTTGTGGATTCTCATCACTTGACCCGCGAAAACCAATATTTTGCCGGGCCACACTCCAAATAATCCCAAACGTGTAAAACGAGATTCAGTGTAAATGAAATAGAAACTGTTCCAAATACGCACGTGGCACAGGTGTCCCAGCCACTCAGGCGGTGGTAGGTGTGTGTTATGCAGTTCTCCGACAAACCCTGCCCTAGAAAGAGAGAAGGGAAGTTGCGGGGTTGGTCTTGAGCCCAAAAGGGGTTATCATAAGAAGGAAACGGTATCAAAGGCCTTCGACGTGGTATGTTAAGAGAAGAGGGGAAAGACAGGACAGACATCACATCAAAACAAGTTCAAGGATGCGGGACTCCACTGTCAGGTGGGCCAGGCCAAGTTCAGGACGGCCCCCTGGGAGTATCCGTTTCCGTACTTTCAAGGGACCGGCGTTTCATCTCGTAAGGAAACTGCAGTTGTCCTGTGTCTGAGGTGTGAGAGTACCCACCTTGGTCCCCAATGAGTAGGAAGCCACCGTAAACGGCATACATGCCGGACGCCAGAGTTCTTAAGGCGGGCCACAGGCCCACCTGCCACACGAGGCACGCGCCCAAGTTTAGCCGTCTCCATGTTTGCACCTTCCTCAAACACTACATTGAACAACTGCTCGGGGTATTCTAGACAAAGAAAAATAATAGAAATAACTGTTAAACGGGTTGAAACAAAGCAGAAAATGAGGGTGACATGTCCAGGCGCAATGAGGCTTCGTGAAAACAAAGCTGCAGGCACGAGGGGGAAGTGCGAATTCGCAGACTATGAGATTCCCTGCGGATCCTTGTGTATAAACGATTTGGTGCTTGCTTGTGAAACGATTGGATGCTTGTTTGCGGGAACGTGGGGAAAGTGTTTGCATCGGCTCCCAGCCTTTGATCCGAGTGTTTTGCTATGCGGAGAAGAAGCACGGGGATACTGCAGGTCAATTGAGTCAGACTCGACATTGTCATGGTATCTCCTGGTCTATCATCTATCCAGTCATTTTCCGGCAATACGGTTTGGCGGCTGCATAGAATGAAAACTCCCGGTCCAGGTCCGGCCGTTCGGAGCTAGCATCAACGACGAGTCAGGACTGAAGCCTGCAGAAATACGAGAAAGAGAGGGACTATGACAACTCTCACAAAAAATGTTGTGGTAGAACTCTGTCAATGTTAGCATCAAGTCTTCTGCTCGCATTAATGCACGGTGTGTTCGTCCGAAGCAGGTCAGATGATTGGCACAAGCCTCAGCGTGCTGCAACGCGTCTGTTTGTAGCAGACGCGATCTCGAATTACTTGAAACGGCTACGGAGACTTAGGGAAGCAGTCTAGATTTGGTACTAGGTACCTGCACTAAATAAAGCACGAAAGGGGAAATTGAACGTTCCATTTGATATTAGTGGCCCGTGGGAGCATAGCAAAACGCCGCTCACGCGGCGTTGTACTTGCTCATAAAGTTCTGCATCTCCTCCGTCATAGCCTTCTTCACCTCGACGTTGGTCCGCGCCGTCTTAGCTTTGTGGATGTGAACTGTGATTGTTGATGCGGATGTGAACTAAAAAGAGTGAACTGTCGTTGTAAAACGTTGAGAATGTGAACTGTAAAAATCGTACCAAAACGCGGGTGAACTGGCGTTTGTGGATGTTAACTGTTGCGAGATGTGGACGTGAGCAAAGCCGTTTGGCGCGAACGTCAGTGAAAGTGGAATGAAAAAAATGTGGATGTGGACTACAAGATCGGTATCACCGAGTATTGGCTACGTAAGGCTAAAAAGTGCTCACATTGATTTACAATCAATCGGACTCTTGTTGCAACAGCGTAGGGGGCCTTGGCTAAGAAACTCGAGCAAAAACACACCCAACGACGTCGGAATGCCGTCGATCGGTGGGAGGAGCGTGTTCGGCTTCTGGCTCAGCACGCTGAGCCCGAGCGGTAGGCTGCTGATGAGCTGCCGCGGAATCGTGCCGAAGGCTTGCGTCTGCGCCTGCGCGCCGCCGTGCTGCGCCTGCTGTGGCTGCTGCTGCTGGTGTTGCTGGTGTTGGGCTGAGTGTGCCGGGGTGTGCACCTGCGCAGCTTGGGCGGGAGTTTGCTGGTTGTTGACATGCTCCGGGGCAGTGTTTGAAGATAGCGAAGGGCCGTTCTCGCCTTGGGCAGCAGCCGTTCCGTTGCCACCCCCCGTGGGTTGATACGGCCCGTTCGCGCTGCTGTTGCCCTGCTGAGCGATCGCCTGGCGGTGGCTTGCTTGCACGGCGCCGGTAGAATCCACCTCTTTCCCCTCTTTCCCCTGCTGAAACCCTTCCGCCAGACTCCCAAGATGGCCCCCAATGCCGCTTGCCCCCGACGCGCCATCCTTGGCCGCGGGGGCACACTCGTACTTCCCCCCGGCACTGCCACCGCCACCTGTGGTCGCATGATTTTGCGTCTCCTTCGCGCTCGACACGTCGCCCCACGTCTCGTGGGCAGGTTTCTGAGGATATTCTTTGGATTCCCGGTGTGCATGGGGGTTGGATGCCGAAGCGGCGGTGGTTTGGGATTGTGGTTGGCCGTGCGTTGAGGAAGATGAAGACGAGTTTGGTTGGGAGTCCCGCGCGTGGATATTGACGGGTTGGTGACTGTGGTTGTGGTTGTGGTTGTGGCTATGGTGCGGTGCCTGTTGCTGTTGAGCATGGGAACTCGCCTGCTGCTGATACTGTTGTTGGTTGGTCGAAGTTGCCTGTCTCTTCGCCCTTTTCGCGCTAGCCGTTGTCTCCGCGCTGTGCGTGCGCATGGGGGTGAATGCCTGACGGTATACAGGTGGGATCATGGCGTCCATTATCCATTCATGCCTGAGGCCGTCGTCTGCAGTGAAACGCTCTCTTGGGTCCCACCTGAGGAATCCTTCCAAAAACGAGATGAACTGCGCGTCATTGCAGCGCAGCGCCGAGGCTAGGTCCTTCATGCCCGGTCGCCTCTTCTTCCCTCTGGAATTGACCTGCAGCCGTGGGTTGTCGGACGAGTCGAAGAACTGCTTCCGCCGGGAGCTCATCTCGATGACGTGCTTCGGTGGGACGTTCATGATCTCCATGATGCACGCTAGCTGCTCCACTTCATTCTCCCCCGGAAACAGCGGCAATCCCGTGTACAGCTCGGCGAGAATGCACCCGAGCGACCAGCAATCGATAGGACGGCCGTAGGAAATACCCAGAATGACCTCAGGCGACCTAAGAGTTGAGGAAGTGATGCAAGGATGTAAGATACCGAATACTGAGGTACAGCGTTTTTCGAGTTAATGGGGGGGGCAGACGAGCCACCCAAAACTAGAAACGAACCTTCCAAAACTAGTTTCGAACGTTCCAAAAGTAAACGAAGCACTCCCCAAGCTAAATCAGCCTAAAAAGAGCCCAGAAACGAACCGATTCCAAAACTAGTTTCGAACCTTCCAAAACTAGAAACGAACTCTCCAAAACTAGAAACGAACCAAGAAGCGAACCGATTCCAAAAGTAAACGAAGCGGACCCGGGGGGGGGGGAAAACTTAGTTTAATGTTTAGGCAGAGTACTGCCTCGCATGCATGTTTGATGCTAGCATCAAGTCTTCGTCGAAGAAAGTGTAAAATAAAATAGGGGAAAGGGAAAAAGGGTCGCAGGGAGTGTAAGACTCCGCAGGTAGGGTCTGGAACCTTGAGGGACTATTCCTCTGTATTCTTTTCTTTTTTTCACCGCGGTGTTGTGTGCACCTCGTTCTTTGTCTCTGGTTTCGCTCTTGAACGCATACCAATCCAAAGTTAGAGCTCTTCAGTGGGTCCTTTGGACGGGGACTTTCGGTCCTGTTCCGGTGCTTTCACAACTTTCTGGTTCCAATGTTTATCGCATCCTTCCTTCGTCAGATTAAAAAAAGGGGGTTCTGGTTTGGGTTGTGGCTCGTAACCAACCGCCACGGGGCACTGCTTCCACTGAGTGAAAGTGTTTATATCTTCTCAAGGGAGACGATGTAACCGTTCGAAACGAACTTTCCGGCACATGCTTCCCATGAGAGCACTGATACTTGCTGGTCGTCATAACACACCCATTCGTCTGCTTCTTTCATAATGGTGTAATAGTGCCCAGCATGTACTTTTCCAGTGTGGATTATGAAACCCGTCACCATGTACGTGTCTTCGCCAATCCCAATGGTTGATTGGATTGGTGTGCGGGCTTTCACTTTTATCTCCTCGCCTGTCCTCTTCGACCGTTGGGCCCGTTTCAGTGCCACGTCCATCATATTTGGAAAGGCATAGACCTCTTTCGAGGAGCCTACCGTCTTTTTTCGGCATGTTGTACAGTCGAGGTCGACATCGGCTGCTCTCTTGTTCTTTACTTTGTTTACAAGAGCTTCAACCGTCTCGGTGTAGGAGTTCTCCCTGTTTTTGAGCTCTACAAGGAGAAATGGTTCTAACACCGGCACCGCTGTCGAGGTCTCCTGACACACTTTACAGGTGGTTCGCCGTGAGTATGTAACCATCGTTGGGTCATTGTTATCCCCCCTCACGCAGCTTCTCATCCATGTCAGCAGTTCGTGGGCATCACGGTGTTCGGAGTCGTTCTCAGTTGTGCCGAAAACGAGACTTCGAATTTCTGCCATCGAACCATGGATGTCACGGCCAGCATCAAAATCCGTGAAAAGTCGACGGATTTTCAACTGTTCTTCATCCGGACGCTCAATAGTTTCGAGTTGGTTCCGGAAGTTTCGTTTGCGTGCCAGAAATTGGACGCTGGCGGCAAAGAAGCACGTGTTGCGAACGTTGGTGATGCCGTTGCGGTTGCGTTTGGGAGAACCTGTTGGTTCGTTTGAGGGCGAGACCGTCGTTGTGGTGTTTTCGGGCTCGGGCGGGTTGGGCGTCTGATGTGGTGGGGAGGTGGGTCGGTTCGGCTGTCGGGTGTTGATGTACGGCTTCTCTTCGTTCGTTGGGCGTCCTTCGTCATAGGCTTTCCCAACATAGTGGTAAAACTGTGTCAGCACCCGTGCGTCCAGTTCGTACTTGCCGTATGTCTGCACGACAAAAGTATCGAACGTGTGTCGCAGTTCACGTCCGGAGAACCCACGATCTCGCAACCGGTAATACACCTTCATGATCTCGACTTTGAGATCAGGCATGTTGTTGCAGATGCGGGCTGCTCGTATCAGGGCACCTTTGAATATCGAGGTTCCGGTGTTTCGCGGGACCGTCGACTCGGCATGCGTGTATTTGATGGGGTACCATGGAAACTCTTCACCCTTGTCCAGAACGGAGAGTCGGATGAAGTTGGCCTTGTTACCCCTCTCAACTCTAACGCGCATTCCCAAGAAGACTACGTCGTCAACGTCTTTCGACGTTTCCGAATATTCCATGCCGTAGATTGCTTCCGGTGGTGGTCGTGCACTCCAAGTCAGGAAGTCATCGATGAACCTGACGCTGTCGGCGTGGGCTCTGGCTTCTTCATGGCGTCCTTCCGTGATCAGGCTATCGATGTAAAGCTTTTCACACCAGTAGCAATACAGATTCGCCAGATCTGGGCTTGCGTTACCGCCCATTGGAATTCCAGTTACCTGCTGGTAACATTGACCACCGTTCGTCACAAACGTGTTGCCGACAATGAATTCGACCAATTCCCGGATCTCCTCGACGTTGTATGCTGTCGCGTCCATCGCGTCAGCATTGCTGAACTCGAACTGCTGCTTCGACCGTCGTGCCTTCAGGTCACAACCACGTTCCGCCTTCGCGTACTCGAATGCTTCCGACACAGCGAGCATGACGTACTCTACAATTCGCTGTTGCGGAATCTTTGTGTACATTTCTTTGAAATCGAATGTACGTGGGACCTTCTGGCGTAGCCGTGCGTAGTTTGTCTTAATGTGAACGGCTACGCCGTCAATTGATTCGACGACGAAGAAGCGACGTATCCCCGTCTTTGCCCGAGACGCTTCGTCCTTGCCTTGCAGTGTGGCTAGAACCAGTTTTAGGATGCCCGATGTCTCTTGGTGGGCTGGTGTTGTTGAGGCGCGCGTCTTCGGTTGCTTCTTGTTGGGAGTTTTTTCAGCTTTTGCCTGCTGTTCGTCC